>JAEOAD010001124.1:600000-815000 GCA_036365145.1 Orientallactaga sibirica | reverse complement strand
CAAGACAAAGAAGCTGCGGTCACTGACTTCATGGAGCTTTGGTGGTAGTCGAGGGTCCCACACCCCAGTCCCTGAGTTAAGCCCACGTGGAAACCAAGATCCAGTTTCCTTGCTCTCAGAGAGACAAGTTTAAATGCCACCAGTGTGAGCCCCAGTCTCCCCCACACCCAGGAAAATTTGAAGCACTTCACATTTCACTCAGTGTGCTAAGGGTCCTCCATCAAATATCCAACTAAGATCCAAATTTATCCAATAACATCGATGTTTAAACCCTGCCCATAAATGAAAGCATCTCACACCAGCGTAACTGCTTGAAACCACGTTTCTCTGCTCCTCTTGCCAGCTTTCTCTCTCTTACAGTGGCTGAAGCAGCCAGGTATTTGTGACCCATCTCACACCACCTAAATGTGTCCGTTGTTTCTTTCTTTGAGCAAACGTTCAGCTGCTCAATTCTCAGAAGCCTACTGTTTCTTTCTTATGTCCATTTGAAATCAGAAAATAAACCGAAGCCGGGCGTGGTGGTGCACGCCTTTAATCCCAGCACTCGGGAGGCAGAGGTAGGAGGATCACCAAGAGTTCGAGGCCACCCTGAGACAACATAGTTAATTCCAGGTCAGCCTGGACCAGAGTGAGACCCCACCTCAAAAAAAAAATAAATAAATAAAAAGAAAATAAACCGACTGCTAACTCCATCTCCTTTAATCATCCTGTCTCTTCTATATCAGCCAGCCATCTTTCTTTCATCACTCAGGGGACATATATTTTTATAACTCCTTTCTTTGGGCACTCAAAAAAAAAAAAAAACTCATGGGCTGGAGAAAATGGCTTAGCGGTTAGGGCACTGGCCTGCAAAGCCAAAGGATCCCAGTTCAATTCTCCAGCACCCACATAAGCCAGATACGCAAGGGGGGCGCATGTGTCTGGAGTTCGTTTGCAGTGGCTGAAGGCCCTGGCATGCCCATTCTCAGTCTCTCTCCCCACCCCCTCTAATAAATAAAAAATAAAAATAAAATCTCATGGTTCTACACATTAATTCTGGATTTTATTGGGACGGTGTCTCACGTATACCAGGTTGGCCTCCAACCTGATACGTAGCTGAAAATGATGCTCCTGCCTCCACTTCCCAAGTGCTGGATGTGCAGGTGAGCCTTACCACGTCCAGTTTATTGCGGTGTTGGGGATTGAACCCAGACCTGAAGGCATTCTACCAACTAATCTACATCCCCAGGCCTCTACAATTCCATTTTTGGAAACTTACAGCAGACCCTGACTTGGTGAAGTCTACATGCCAACATAGACTGGTCCCTCGGGACCTTCTGCGAGGTCCATTCCCTCACTCAGCGTCAGTTCTCAAAATGTGCACCAGAGGGCGCCACCCTCCTGGCTTCTGTAGCCCTATCTAATGCACCCAAGGGAGAATCCACTTCTTTACACTTCACAACTTGCACTTGAAACGCAAAATAAAGGGCCGAGAACATAACCCAGTGGGGGAGAACGTGCCTGGCATGCATGGGGTCCTGGTTTCAATCCCTAGCACTGAAAACAAAAATCAACAAAAAGTTAGATGAATTCCGTCTATTGGGTTTGTTAATACTTCATAGGGGATTTTGCACTGATGGTCCTAAGTGAGATTGGCTTATGATTTCCTCCACTGTACTATTCTCTGGGTTTGTTTTCTATGTTTTGGGGGCCCACTTGTTACTGTCTAGGGGTTGAGACTCGTTTTCTCTGCCAACCAAAGACTTAATTAAAAGTCAGGGAAGAGCCAGACGTGGTGGGGCATGCCTTTAATCCCAGCACTTGGGAGGCAGAGGTAGGAGTTTAAGGACACCCTGAGAATACATAGTGAATTCCAGGTCAGCCTGAGCTAGAGTGAGACCCTGCCCCGAAAAACCAAAAGTCAGGAGAGGAGCTGGAGAGATGGCTTAGCAGTTAAATTGCATGCCTGCGAAGCCTAAGGACCCAGGTTCAATTCTCCAATTCCCATGTAAGCCAGATGCACATAGTAGGCACATGCATCTTGAGTTTGTTTGCAGTTTGGAGGCCCTGTCACACCTATTCTCACTCTCTGTCTCTCTCTCTAATAAATAAATAAAAATAAAAAGTCTTTTACTAAGGAAAAAGTGAAAAAGCACAAAGTTTATTTTAAAGTAAAAAGTAAAGGAAGCAGAGAGAACACAGAATCCTCACAGAGGAGGTGACTCCAGAGGTGGGGATCTGCTGGCTGCCCGGTGGGAGCCAGGATTGTGTTGACTGAGGGAAGCCCTCCCTACTGGAATCCGTGATTGGTCAGCTTAAACAAAGATACAGGCAGTGGTTGGTCCTCTATGCATCCAGCAGCGTGTGGAGTGAGGGTGTTATGGCCTACTTTAGAGGAAGGCCAGAGAGTTCTTTTATGGCCACTTCAAGGAAGAAAGGAAAAGGTGAAAGTGACTGGTGTTTTGAATGTATGGCTCCAAAGACTGGGGCATTTTTTGTTTTTCTTTTTTGGTTTTTGCAAGGTAGGGTCTCACTCTGGTCCAGGCTGACCTGGAATTAACTATGTAGTCTCAGGGTGGACTTGAACTCACGGTGATCCTCCTACCTCTGCCTCCTGAATGCTGGGATTAAAGGCATGTGCCACCACACCTAGTTTAAGACTCAGGCATTTTTTAATTAAGATTGAGCTTGCAACTGACGTCTCTGGCTGCCTCCTGGAGGGTGTGTCACAGGGGTCAGATCTTAAGTCTAACCCTAGGGTGTATGTTTAGGGCAGTTTGAGCTCTGGCTATTGCTGTTTGCTGGCTGTTCGGTGATCTGTTTGCTTGAATCTATGGAAGTAAGCCAGCTTCTGTTTCCCTTGATGGAACTTCCCTTGGACTCCATAAGCCTGAAATAAACCCTTTCCTCCCCTGAGCAGCTTCTGCTCGGCTGTTTGTCTGGCAATGTGCAAGGAACTGTGACTTTCTGGGAACTGCTGCTTTCTCAATGCCAAGGTGTCATATTTTGGGGCAACATCGCCTAAAAACCCACCAAAGCCAAGAGCAGTGGTAGAAAGGAGAGGAGCAGCCCAAGCTGCTGGGGGAGGCGGGTACATTTAGGGTGACTGGACCCCTGAAGGTAAAAAAGGCAGAAAAGTCTGCACTTTCTAGAAATGAAAGATGAGCTGACTTCTTATCTCTTACCTAGCTCCTTAGACCTGTTTTTCCACAAACAACCTGGACCCCTCCCAGGAGGAGGTCTTTCATAGGATTTAAACATTGTGGTTGGTCAAGTTCAGCCCCTGGAACTTGGTATCAAGGCCAGCCTCTTCCTAAGACAGCCCCTAGCCCTAACCAACCAGCACTCCCTCTGGTTGACCTGAGCCAGAAGACAGCCCACCACTATAAGGTCATAAACACCTTTGCAAGGGGAGGGCAGGCTCTCTGATCACTTGGGAACTTCCAGCTGTGGGTGAGTTTTTCCCTCAGCTGGACCTGGGCTGCCCCCAGCCCTTACTTTCCACATGGGTCTTTTACTCCCATCCCCCCAACTCTTTCCATGGCAGGAGCTCCTTGAACTTTTTCTTCTCTTTTCTTTCCACGCTTTTTTTCCAGGCCCTCCACATGGGATCTCTAGTACCTTTCCTCAATAAATATAATAATTTAATAATTATCCTTCTCAGTCTTCTTTTTTATTTAATTTTTTGATTAAAATTAGAAACAAACCCAGGGCTTGGGGTTCAAGAACTTTCCTGGACCCCTAGCACCCCGTTACACCACAGGGCAGTAGAGTCTGGGTGTGCAAGATGGGAACTATGGAAAGCTGTGGCCAGGGCTCACTAACTTGCTCTGAACTTTTTTCACAATCAAAAGAGAGCTCAGGGGCTGGAGAGATGGCTTAGTGGTTAAGGTGTTTGCCTGCAAAGCCAAAGGACCCAGGTTCAATTCCCCAGGACCCACATAAGCCACATTCACAAGGCACACATGCGTCTGGAGTTCGTTTGCAGTGGCTGGAGGCCCTGGTGCACCCATTCTCTCTCTCTCTCTATCTCACTGTCTCTTCCTCTCTCTCTCTCTCAAATAAATAAAATAAGCCGAGTGTGGTGGCACATGTCTTTCATTCCAACACTCGGGAGGCAGAGGTATCGCCGTGAGTTCAAGGCCACCCTGAGACTACATAGTGAAGTCCAGGTCAGCCTGGGCCAGAGTGAGACCCTACCTCGAAAAACCAAATAAATAAATAAATAAAATATTTTTTAACTTAATTAACTCAGCCTCTCCCAGTCCCTGGACCCATATAGCTCACCCTCCATCCTGGGATCCCCCCCCCCCGTAGAAGTTTCTGGGCATGCTAGCATTCAGTGTCATCTCCATTCCATTCCTATGAACCTCTTACCCAAAATATACACACAGTTCCCAGTGCTTATGCTAAAAAGATTCCCTTGAATCCACATGTTTTAAACCAGCTTGGGAGCCCTGTCTGTCCCATAGCACTTGTCCACATGCCAGGGAAATTCCAGGTCCTTCCCATACCCCGAGGTCCCTGTCGGAGCTGTACTCCAGCAGCTTCTTCGTGGGGTCATGATACAGCAGAAGTGATCCCCCACAGTCCCAAGCATCCATGAAACGCATCTGAGTACAGAGCCAGTTCGGGAACAGGAGTAGGTTTTGCTCCAGCTTTACAGACAGAGACTGATGACCTTCCAGAAACAAAAGAAAGCCTGCTCCAAGGTGACTTTCTGTGTTAACCGCTAGAAACTGCTAGTCACTGCAGATTTCCTGCCTAAAGGGGGGAAAAAACAGCTCGCTTTGGTTCACCAAGCATCTGCTATGGAGCAGAGATGATGACTGCTGTGGGGACAAGTAGCAGCTGAGCCTTAGGAGCAGTGCCAAGTCCAAAGGAGGGGAACTGCTGTCCTCAGGCCTCTGCTGCCTGAGGCCTGGCTACACAAGCACATGGGAAGGACTCCTCACATCTCCAAGAGCCTTGAACACAGCCCATGAGCAGCCCAAGTGTGTCTCTGCTCCTCACATGGAAAATACCCTTGAGCCAGGCGTGGTGGCGCACGCCTTTAATCCCAGCAGCACTCAGGAGGCAGATGTAGGAGGATCACTGTGAGTTCGAGGCCACCCTGAGTCTACATAGTGAATTCCAGGTCAGCCTGAGCTAGAGTAAGACCTTACCTTGAAAAACCAAAAAATAAAAATAAAAAGAAGGGCTGGAGAGAGGGCTTAGCGGTTAAGGCATTTGCCTGCAAAGCCAAAGGATCCCAGTTCGGTTCTCCAGGATCCACGTAAGCCAGATGCACAAGGGGGCACATGCATCTGGAGTTTGTATGTAGTGGCTGGAGGCCCTGGCTCGCTCATTCTCTCCCTCTCTCTCCCTCCCTCTTTCTCTCAAATAAATAAATAAATAAATAAATAAAATGCAAAAAAAAAATTTAAAAAAAGAAAACACCCTTATGTCAGCAGCCCAGGACCACCCAGCTGAAGCCTCAGAGGTCAGCTACTCAGATCAGAGAGCAGAAACTGAGGCCCACAATGGCAAGGACCTTGGACAAAGCCACACAGCTTACAGAACTCAACCCTTTAACCTATGAACTACTCACTCCTTTACAGTGAAAAGGGACTTCGATGACACTAGTGAGGGGTTACCATGCCAAAATTTAGGTCATCTGGCCTGGCTGGACACAAGGAAGATTACCACTTGTCATCCAGCAGTCCACTGGCAGTTTTTCACTGAAGGTCCCCAAGTGGCCATCTCCTGTGGGCAAGATGCTTGGAGCTCACACTCTATAAAGATGCCCCCACAATGAGGCATCCCAAAGGCAGAGCCTAAGCTGAGGGCTCTACGTTTTATTTATTTATTTGAGGGAGTCAGAGAGAGAGAGAGAGAAAGAGACAGACAGAATGGGCATGCACCAGGACCTCCAGCCACTGTAAACAAACTCCAGACGCATGTGCCACCTTATGCAGCTGGCTTACATGGGTCCTGGGGAATCAAACCTGGGTCCTTTGGCTTTGCAGGCAAACGCCTTAACCACTAAGCCTAGGATGAGGACTCTTATTGGACAAGATGAGACTTGTTGAGGAAGGTTTCAAAGAAGGGGACAGGTGAAAGCAGCCCAGGGCAGGGCCCTGACCAGCACCTCCACTGTGACTCAGCAGAGACTAGCTTCAGACTGGCCACCTTGTGAGCTCTGAGCACAAGCTGCAGGGCAGAAACTGTCCCTCTCCCCTCCCTGTGTCAGCTGAGACTTATCAGCTGGGGCGAGGCTGGAGGCCTTTGTACTGACAGCTGGCCAGCACGCACAATAGCTCAGAGGGATGAGAAGTGCCCACCCCCACAGACAGCCTCGCACTTAGGTGATATTGGGACGAGGACAGTGAGGCACTGGGTGTCTGAAGATGGGAATGGGGGGGCAGGATGCACAGACAAGGAGTACTGGGGGGGGCACTTGCATTTTGATCCAGAACTGGCCTTTTCCTCTCTGCTGTGTTCCGTACCACAGAACACACAAAGCCAGGTGGGTGAGCCAGGTACGACTGGGTCCTGCTAGTGTGCCCTGTCCCTAAACCAGAGGGTGATGACTGTCCTGGCATCTGGAGCCCCATGAAGGCAGTGGGTCCCTCTCTACGCCACAATTTTGCATAAGAGGGTAAAAGAAATAAAACTTGTCCTCCACCTCCCCTGCCCCTCCAGGCAGTAGGGCCAACACAATGCCTGAGCCAGAAGGCTCTGCCCAAGGGACAGGAACAGAACACAGAGCTCCCAGTGTGGTGGCATGGATAGATGCCATCGTGTCTTTATGCAGCTGCCAACTCGAGTCTAAGGTCGGACCCATGACCTCACATTTCTGACAAGCTCCCAGGGCACAGCAATGCTCTGGGGATCATCTCCCAGACGTAAGCGTCCCGCTGTGCCCCCTGGGATTGCTCACCATCCACTCAGCTCTCACACTGTGACTATCAGGCAGGGCTGAGCCTCTTGGCCATTCATAACAGGTGTTCTCTGGGCCCCAACTCAAGCCAATAGTCAGGCTGTGACCCTCTCTAAAGCCACAAAGAAAGGAACTGAACTGGACAAGCAGAAAACTGGGCCTCTGTGGCTTCTTCCTGCCATGGGAGCTGATGAGAGGCAGAGTGAGAGGAAGAAGGGTCCTGCTGTCACCTTCAGAACCCCTCTTCAACGTGACAGTAGCCCAGAATTGCCCTTTACAGCCAGTGCACATGGAATACCACAGCTCCTGCCTGCCTCACGCCACAGCCGCCACCAGAGCCAAGCTTCAAAGACACTGACCCAGAGTGACACGCTGCTCACAACCCTCCTGGCTGATGACAGAACCAAGTGCACTCAGCCACAGTTGGACCCCAGATCTTCCCCACCTGATGGTGGGGGGGGGAGGGGCTGGCATCAAGGTGCTGCCAAGCACTTTCCACCAGAAGAGACAAAGTGGTCTGTGGCAGGCTGCTTAGGGAAAAGGGCACAGATGGCGTGCTTGGCACTTGAGTCATTTACATGTAGACTTACTTGTTGCCACAACTCTGGGAGACCTGGCACAGGCACCGTTTTTTCTCGTGCCATAGATAAAAGGACTATGGTTGGGAGAGAAATGCAACTGGCCAGAGCCCTCCCACTCTGGACACTGGTCTCCTGACTCAGATCTTCTTGAGGTCACTCTGTTCTCAGGTGACAATAGGAGTCACCCTGAGGCTTCTGAGTAAGTATGGCCCCACCGTGGGCTGAGCAAGAAGCAGGAGCCCCGGCCCTTCTGCAGCAACCCTAGTGTCAGACGCCCAGACCTTTCTGGACACAGGGAGAGCCGGATCCGTTCTGCTGTGGCTTGTGATGGGTTTTCTGTAGTCTCTGGCCACCATGTCACCTTGAACACAAAGTCCATGTGTCTTTGATGGAAGCCGAGCTAGAAGCCACCATTCTGCTCCCAGCTAAGCCCCAACAACCGTTCCTCACACCAGATGTTGAGAGAATATTTATTGACTCAGCCAGCTCTGACAGATGCCGAGGGCCTCCAGAAACATCCAGCCTGGACGGCCATTCATAGACACGCCTGTGAGGCTACTGACCCCAATATGCAAGGAACTGAGGCCTCCAGTGTCAATTACTGACCCAGGTATCCAGCCCAGCCCTTACCAGCCCTCCTCTTGCTCACCTCCCATCCGCAACGCCCCACCCACCCACCACCCGCCAACCTCCAGCCAGTTGACAAGTGTTTCCTGAGTTAGGAGGCCAGCCCTGTGCTAGATCCAGTTAGGGTTCAAACAAAAAATGACAGCCCCTTGCCCTCAGGGAGCTCACAGTCTAGTTGGGGACTCGAGGCACACATGCGAGTGCGCAAGCGCCACACACACATATACACACACACACACACACACACAGGAAACGAGTATAAGACCAGACAGCACGTGGTACTAGAGGTTAACACAGTGTTCACACGGGTCCTGTTTGGAGGAAGGAGTGTGGGCTGGATGGACTGGGAAGCCCATCCCTGGTGGATACGGAGGGCTTACACAGAGGAGGAAAGGAAGGGCTCGCTTCCGAGTACTGTGGGGAAAGGCACGGCACAGTTACAGCAGGACAGAGAGGAGCTGAACAGTTAGCTGAGGGGTGTGGTCAGGTGTCATCTAGATTGGCCATGGACAGGAGCCACGTGGAGGTCCACGGGGCATGGAGGACCTCCCTTTCTTGGATCTCCTCTATTGCGTGGCAACCCCTGGAGGAGGAACACAGTAGGAATTCACTAAGAACCCCTGAACCCTGCTCACTTGGGGGACACACAGCTCCTCCACTGGCTTCGCCCATGACCCAGAACCACTGGCACTTGGCACTGGACTCTGGTGCTTTTCTGTCCCAACCGTTCCAGGCAATGGAGCTGCATGCGTGGCCAAGCAGGGGGCATGGCTGGCTGTGCGTGGCTGGTGGAGGCAGGATCCCCTTTGCTTCGGGTAGATACAGAGCAAACTCATGCTTTTACCAGCCTCCAGCCTCCCCTGAGACCTCACAGTGAAATCAGAGCCTGGGCTGAGCAGACGGCTCCATGGTGAAAACTTACAGCCCATCGGGAAGAGCGTAAAACAAAACCAGAGAGACAATCCAGACCAGAAGCCCCGGGCGATGTCAAGAGAAGGGGAGTGAGGTTCCAGTAACCTGGTGCAATGTCAGACTGGGGAAAAGGGAGGGACTGGTGCATCTCTGCCTCCGAGTTCTTTATTCCTAAACACAGGAAGGAAGGAGGTCGGGGGAAGGAAACACTACTCATGTAGTGACCTTCATCAGGTACAGAAAGGGCAGCAGGCGAAGCCCCCTGGACTAAGGTTCTTAGTCTTCAATCCAGAGTCTCTTGAAATTGTTTGGGGTTTTGACGTCTGTATGAGCTCGCGTGTTCTCCTAGGAGACAGTCCACAGCCTCCATCAGATGGTAAAGGGCCACGTGACCCCAAAGTGTTATCCTTTCTAGCTCAGGAAGGGGATGGAAGGAAGCCTGCAGGCGCAGTTCTCATCTCGGGGATGTTTGGCCTCTCAAGCCAGGTCTGCCATCAACTTGCTACAGAAGCAAGTTGACCAGTCACTTCCTGTCTCTGACGTCCAGCCAAGTGGTGGGCCAGGCTGTAATAGAGATGCCAGCTCTCCACATGGGTTCTGTCCGTGCCTCCATACCTGAATGGAGGTCCATGGCAGGGTAGCCAGAAAGAGGCCTGCCTAGCTGTGACTCAAACCAGGCCTGGGGAGTTTTCCAGTCACCCCTGCATGGTACCTCCAGACGTACATCTTCTTAGGGGACATGTCCTCCTGCCCCATGGAACTCCATTCCTAGTCTCTGTGCCCAGATGTGCCCTGCACATTCTGCACCAGGAGGTCCTGTCCACTTCGCATCTGTTCACAGAACAAAGAGAGTGGGGCTAGGTCAGGTCTGGTGCGGTGACATAGACCTCCCATCCGACCCTAGGACTTTGAGAGAACCCTGTAGCCTTATGATTAATGATTTGTCCCATTTACACACGAGACACCTTGGGTTCAGGGCATTTGAGTGACCGACTAGCTCCAGGTGCCCCAGGACCTTGGTTAATGCTACATTCTACCACCGCATACTAATCCACGTTTGCAACAGCCACCAGGGAATGCCACAAGAGCCACACAGCACTGAGAGGGGACAGAAAGGACAAAGGAAAGCCCCTGGCACATGCCTGGCAGAAAGCAGGAGTAGAGGCCCCCTCAATTCTCTCAGCATTCTACTTTCATGGTCCCCAGCACCTGTCCCATCCACTAATACCCCTGCCCCACGATGTCCCATCATTCAGCCCCTGACCACCTGCCCATGTCCTCCCAACTTTGTTTTCCGTCATTCAGCAATAAAGCTGATTCTGGTCTCGGTGTCCAGAATCCAAAGCAGAGCCCAGGTCTGACTTGCTATAGCATTGAGTATTAACTGCAATTTAAAACAAGCATGGGCAAACCCTGGGTCCATTGTCTGTCCAATGACAGAGAATGCCAGAGCTTTCGAAGGGACAACTTGCGATCAGAGGTGGTGGAAAGAAGTCCCAGCCGTCCCCGTCCTCACTAGGAAATTCATTTTGATCAGTCACTTTGGCTGGGCCTCTCTCCGGGATGACCCCAAGGCTCTGCTACTCCATCTCCCCTCCCAGGGCCCGTCTCTCTCTGCAGCACAGGTCTGGGCTCACTGAGCTTTTCGTTAAAAGCCCCTGATATTCTTTCCCTCTTGGAAGCCAAATTCGAGCCCTCCCCATCTCGAGAACTCTCTTCCTACAGCAGCTCTATTTGCGCCCAGGACCATCCATGCAAAGCCATCAAACTCCCCTGGGTGAAGCCAGCCAGTCACCTTCCCATCCTACAGTCGTTTGAACATTGTCCCTACTATGGTCCACATCCCAGTGTAGGCACAAGCCAAGGGCCTCCAAGAGTCTGGGCCTGGGTCCTCACGTTTGCTTCCTCTTGACAGGGGAGCAGAGCAGAGCTCACATGGGTAATTAACCACACCTCTCTGGACAAGGAATGTCACCCTCTCAAAATGGCAAAACCTTACCATCACCCCAGGGAGGAAGAGGTATCTCTCATCTGTACCCCCTACTTACAAACGAGCAAACCGAGACAGGAAGCGAAATGACTTCTCAAGGCCACCAGACTGAGCAGGAGGCAGAGGCCTGGGGGTGGGGGGGGAGGGAGCTGGGCTTGGGCCTGGGTACTGTGGGAAGTGGCCCTCTCCATGACGCTTTCAAGTCTGGCAGGCTGGGAACTGCAGAGTCCCAGTGAGCAGCTAGTCATAGAAGGCAACAAGCATAGAGCCTTCGAGGCCCCACCACCCTCTCCTGACCTAAAGACCCAACCCTGCACAGCCCACTGCCGGCCACACACACACACACACACACACACACACCACACACATCCCTGAAACCTCTTGGGACTCTGGCCAGCCCTGCAGGTCTCACCTGCTGTAGGCCACAGGAGCTAGAGGCTGCCAACCAATGCAGCAGGAGCCCAAAGCAGCTGCATGCAGACGACCAGAGACTCCTGGGAGAGGAAGGGAAGGAAGTGGCCCTAGCCTCTTCAATACGCCAGACCAGCCATCTCCTTGTCCAGGGCACCCATGGGGGGAGGGGGAATGTGGCCACAGCCCAGCACCATCTCCAGGGCGCCCGGGGATGAGGCTCGCCGGGGACTGGAAGCAACCCAGCGTGGTGGGCCAAGCGCGCGCGTGCGCGCGTCATAGCACGCGGCCCAAATGGGCAGCCTGACCCTCGGGGGCGTGGCCGTGGCTGCGCTGGTGGGTCTTGAGCGAGCCCTCGCGCGCGAAGCTCTTGCCGCAGCGGGGACAGAAGTAGGGCCGCCGCTCCCCGAAGACGCCCGGGCGGCGCGGGTGCGGCGCGGGCATGCGCGCGTGGGTGCGCTGGTGGTTGAGCAGGAAGCGCGGCTCGCGGAAGCAGCGGCCGCACTGCGCGCACTGGTGCGGCTTCTCGCCGCTGTGGATGCGCTGGTGCGTGAGCAGGTTCTGCTTGAGGCTGAAGCAGCGGCCGCACTCGGGGCAGGGGAAGGGCCGCTCGCCGGTGTGCGTGCGCTGGTGCACCTCCAGGTTGTGCTTGACGCTGAAGGCCTTGCCGCACTCCGGGCACACGAAGGAGGCCGCCCGGCCAGCCCCGGCGTGTGCCTTCTGGTGACGCACCAGGCTGGGCTGCTGGGAGAAGGTCTGGCCGCACAACGGGCAGCGATGGAGCTGCTCCTCCGCAGGGTGGTGGATGACCAAGCCTTGCTCGTCCCCAGACCCTCCTCCTTCTCCTCCTCCTCCTCCTCCCCGTCCCCCACAGGGGACCCGCCCCTGGAGGACACCAGCTCGGTCATGGGGTACTTCCAGCTGCAATCACCAGTCCCTGGAGGAGCAGAAGCAGAGAGAGGGGGGTCAAAAGGTCAACCAACCTCCAATGCTCAGTCTGTCTGCAGGGTTTGTTGTTGTTGTTGTTTTGTTTTTGTTTTCTCGAGGTAGGGTCTCACTGTAGCCCAGGCTGACCTGGAATTCACTACGTAGTCTCCAGGGTGGCCTCGAACTCACAGCGATCCTCCTACCTCTGCCTCCCGAGTGCTGGGATTAAAAAGGCGTGCGCACCACCATGCCTGGTTCCATCTACAGTTTTGTTCAAACCAAAGTGCCCCTTCATCACAGCTTGGCCTGGGGTGCTCCTCAAAAGCCACCACCTCCTAGAAGCCTGTCCTGACATCTTCATGGTGTCCTTGTCACATGCTGCCCAGCCCTGTGATCCTCATCACCTCCCTGAGAGTGGCTATGCTACTCTGTCCCCACCCCCAGGGCTCCCAAAGCACAGCTGCCTTTAACTGCCACACCCAGTCTCTAGGCCTGTCACTCAAGAGACTTGGGATAAACGGTGATGGGGAATTCCCAAGGGCAACTGGGCAGTTAGTGTTTTCAGTTAGCCTTCTCCTCTCCCTGCCAGATTCCCAAGGAGGAAAGTATGGAATGCTCCCCAAACCTGCTGGAAGGAGAGGTCATGGATGGGTTAATGCAGGAAGCCAAACAGAAACCCTGTGGACTTCAAAGTGACCTCACTGGGTTAAACATTAAAGGCAGCTCCTCTCTGTCAAAAATGAAACATAACACTTGAAGTGCGAGTCACTGAACCAGACCAAGAGCTCCAAGGGGTCCGGCCATCCCACATGCAACAGACATCCCAGCACCTGGCTCCCTTCATGCCTATCCCTAATGGTCCTCTTCCCAGGCCACTGTGTCCGTCTGAAATAATTTCCACTGTCCTCACAGCAGCCCTGAGAAGAGGACAGCAGCCCCGTGGAGCTTATTTTATGAGTGGAGCAACTGAGGCTCAGTAAGGTCAATATACTTGTCCAAGGTCATACAGCAAGGTGAGCCAGGACTAGGCCCTCAGGCTCCTGACTTGCTGTTGAAAGCTCTTTTCAATATATTAGCTGCTGAACACTTCTCAACACACACTCACAGAGACAGAGAGACAGACAGACACTGACCACCACCATCCCAACCACTGCAGATCCATCCATCCCGCAACAGGCCACTGGTTCCTGCAGGACACCCGTTCTGGTGGAGGCACCACTCCCATGTCCCGCAGGGCACTGGAGCCCACTCTATTCACCCCCTGCATCTCAAGGTCTCTCCACACTCCCAGAGTCAGTCAATCTACCTGCAGAATGGGATGTTTCTGAGACTCTATTTGTCTTCCGCTAAATTCAGAACTGGGTGGAAGCAGGCACTCACCCGGAGGAAGGGGGACAAGTACCATTGACCATACATTCCCCACCCACAATCCCCTCCCAGCCCAACTGATGGCATTTGAAAAGACCATCAAAGTCTCCTTGGCCAGTGTGGAGCTGGCCTTTGTCACCGGACAGCCTCCCCACTCTCCCGGCTAGACCCCAGACCGAGGCCCAGAGGTTTCCAAGGCCAATGCATGGCCCTGTCCCTCCCCCAAGTTACTCCATCCCATCCCGTGCCACACTCACAGCCCACGCTGAGCCCCTGTTCCTGCAGTCTCCAGCGCCAGGCTTTTCCCTCTTAAGAGTCTGCGCGGCCCAACGAAAATACGGTAACTGTCCTGCAGCGATTCCCGCGTCCCTCCCTCCCTCCCTCCCCGCCCCCCATGAAGTCGGCCAGCCTCCCGCAGCGACGTTGATCTTGTCAAAACAGCTGCATTCATCGAAAGAGCTCACAGCACCCCACCCCCGACCCCTTCTCCCAGCTTTGCCAACTGCTGGGGGCCCCCCGCAGCGACCCTGGAGAAAATATGTGCTATGCTGTGCCTCCAAATCCCATCCCCCCCACACACACACACACACGAAAATGTAGGCTGCCACTCGGCTGCTTGCTGTAAGCCACCTTGCAGGGCTACCAGCCTGGGGGCTGGGGGGTTGGGGGTAGAGAAACGCATTCAAGCCACCGCGCGGAACCACGCGACCCTGGATAAATAGGGAATTAAGTCATGGCACTGCCACTCCCCAGACGGGGCTGCGCGGCTCCCGGCAAATACGGTAGCACGTCTGCAGTGACCCGCCCCCAAGGGTCCCCGCACTGGCCTGGGTAATTACGGTAACCTCCCGCCCCGCCGTGGCCCAGGCCCGGGGGGCCCCCCAGGCCGGCCGGCCGGGGACTCACATGGCGCCTCCTCCCGAGCCCCAGTCTCCGCCGCCGCCGCCGCAACGCCGCAACGCCGCAGTCGCCAACGTCGCCGCCGCAGCCGCACAGCAGCCCCGTGAGGCTGGGAGGTCTAACTCGCCAACAATCCCACTGATGGGAAAAGCAAAGAAGGCTGAGAAGAAAGGGCGTTGCGCCTGCCTCGGACCAGACAGAAGACTAGACTCCTCCAGGGCCAGCAAGCCCAGAGGGACAGGTTACCCAAGCGCCCCCAGCCATCCCTCCCCTCCTTCCAGCAGGAGGACCGCCCGTCGTGATTCATCCCAACCTCATCTCAAGGCAAGAAGCACCTGGCCAGGCCCAGAAGCTGCCCCAGGTCCTGGGAAGCAAGGTGGGCTGGGGCTGCAAGGCCTTTTCCTGAGGATGAGAAGTGGGGAAGCGCAGGGGCCCCCCGTGGAGCGCCTCTGAGCTCGGGCTTCCCCGGGGCGGGGGCCACCCCGCAAAGCCAAGTTCTGAGCGCTGTTCATGGCCAGTTTCAGCTAGAGCCCACCCTGCTAGATGACCTCCCCAAGAGGACCCGAGGGAGTGCAGGAAGGAGTGGCATCCTTGTAGTCCCCTCCTGGACAGAACTGAGTCCACTGTGGTCAGCGAAAGATATCCCGTAAAGGAGCTGTTTGTAAACCCCCTAGAGAAGACAAGGAAGTGTGAGAGGCCAAGTTTCCCACTGACATTTAATTTACACGACTCTAATGCACAGGCTTTCTCTGGGGCTCCGCAGTGGCTGCCGGGCAGAGACGTAGTAGGGACTTCCCAAGACCCAGGCAGGACTTCCTGTAGATGTTGGGCCTGGCTGTTAGGTAGGGAGCTGACCTGGATGATGGGTTTTGAGAGGCTCCGGCCTCCCAATACTGGAAAGGGCCCCCTGCGGCTCCCCAGGTGCCCTGTGGACTTGAAGAATTCTTCTATGGAAACCAGAAGACACTTAAAGGAGCCGCTTGCTTGGGACTGCAGACCTAGAAGCCAGGCCCACTTGCTTTCACAGTTTAGTCAGGACCCCTGGGTTCCTGTGATGGGTACTCTCAGGTTGTCAACTTGACAGGACATGGAATCTTCCAGAAAACAAGCGTCTGGACATGCCTGTGAGTGATTATATTGACTTGATTAAATGAAGTGGGAAGGCCAAACATGCTGGTGCATCAGAAGGTTGAAGTAGGAGGTTCTCTGTGAGTTCGAGGCCAACCTGGGACTAGAGTGAGTTCCAGGTCAGCCTAAGCAAGAGTGAGATGCTATCTCAAAAAAAAAAAAAAAAAAAAAAACTGAGGTGGGAACACCCACCCCAAATTTAGGCAGAGCCACTCCCCGAGCTGTGGTCCTGAACTGCATGAAAAGAACGCTAGCTGGGCCACAGCACTGGTCCCCTGCTTCCTCGCTGTGGCTGACAGTGGCCATCAGGAGCTGATCTCTAGCTCCTATCACAGAAGTTGTCACCTGCCTGGGAAACTGGTTTTCATCTCTTCATTGGGCCACAGAAGAAATGGGGACATAGGGCTGGAGAGATGGTTTAGCAGTTAAGGCACTTACTTGAGAAACCTAAGGACTCATGTTCGAATCTCCAGGTCCCACATAGCCAGATGCACAGTGACGCAAGTGCACAATGCCACACATGCATCTGGAGTTTATTCCCAGTGGCTGAAGTCCCTGGCCCGCCCATTCTTTCCCTCTCTCTGCCTCTTTCTCTCTCAGTGTCTCAAAATAAATTTGGGGGGGGGGAGACACTTTAATGAGGACAAAGGTTCTCAAAAGCAAATTCAATAGTGCACCCGAGGATGGTATCCAGAATTTTAGCAGCATCTTCAGGGAAAACTGCCAACTTAGCAAAAAGGGAAACGCGGGGCGATGGGAGGCAGACAATGTCACGGAAGCCCTGGGTCTGCGTGGGGAAGGCTGGGAGCTCGGGGCCGCAGTCACTTCACTCCGCCACTTCACACACATGCATCTCCACAGGCCCTTCCCATCCCCACACGCTGTGGTGACTATTGTAGGGAGACAGCATTGTGACATTCTACAGACACAGCCATCCTTCTTCTTCCAAGCAGGAGCCCAACCTGTGACCACCAGCAGCCTGCGAGGGTCATGTGCCACTAACAAAGATGTGAGGCACCCTAGGAAGCAGCTGGCTTCCAGCTCCCTCGTGTGAGTGAAGACACTGACTCAGCAAGTCCTGTCCAGCTCTAGGCTGTATCCACTCCGTGTAGGTGGACAAGCTGGTGACTCTGGGATGTCCCTGGGGCAGCTCCAGATCCCTGCTCTGGCTATCCTGCAGAGGATGCACCCCCAGGGGTTCCACCTTCCCGACCCCCACCACCACCAGTGAGCTCTTCTCACCCCAGGCATTGGGACATGATCCGTGGGATCTCTCTCCAGAGCACCTGGTGATAGCCTTGTACTGGCCTCCAATGTGGAGTCTGGCACACTTGCACTGTCCCCATCAGACTGTGAACTTGCTGGAGGCACAGTCAGTGCTTGCAGTACCTCAGTAGCCCTAGTGCCCTCAGTCACTGTCTGTTCAGTGAATGGACGCGTGTCTGCATGCTACACCTGATGGCCCCGTGGGCAATCACAGGAGTTGCCACACCTCCATGGGCCCAACCACAACCTTGAGGGCTGAGAGGGACACAGAGACCCGGATGACGATGTGGGGCTATGGGGGTGACATCACTTGCAGTCAAACGCTCTAGCACTGAGCTGTAAGCTCAAGGTATCAGCTCTGAAATAATTTCCTTATCATTAAAATCCAAGGTGTGACCTATGGCATCAATTTGGCCAAATACTTAAACTTATGGCAAATCTCCTGAGCACGGGGAATGGTTCAATCCAATGATGGTTTATATAGAATGCCCTCCACCGCCCCCCTCTCAAAAAAAGGCTCAAGGATTAAGCCACTGACAGATTCATAATGTCTGGCATTATTGGAAGGTAGAAGGTGGGGGGTGAGGCCTAGCTGGAGGAAGTAGGTCCCTGGGGGCACCCCCCGGGAATGATGTGCTCTAGCCCCCAGCTCCTTCCTGTGTGTCTGCTTCCTGGTGCCATGAAGGGAGCAGCCTCCTTTACCAGTGTTCCCACCACCGAGATGTTCAGCCTCACCTCAGGCCCAAAGAGACAGCGACAGCTAACCACGGACTCAAGCCATCAGAGCCATGAGACCCAACAAGTCCTTTCTCTCTTTTTTTTTTTTTTTACAAGTCCTTCCTCTTCTAAGCCATTGTTCTCAACAGTGAGAAGCTAACGAGTCCCTCCTTGAAGGCTGAACTATGCTGGCGAAAATCTTCTTCCTCTTTCCATAGGCATGCATGCTCTGCAAGTAGCCACACGTGGAGCTTATTAAAATAATAATGGACATCGAAACAAGAGAGACTGATTGAGAGGGGAGGGGATATGATGGAGAATGGAGTTTCAAAGGAGAAAGTGGGGGGGGAGAATTATCATGGAATATTATCTACCATTATGGAAGCTGTCAATAAAAATAAATAAATAGGCCAGGTGTGGTGGCGCACGCCTTTAATCCCAGAGCTTGGGAGGCAGAGGTAGGAGGATCACCAAGAGTTCGAGGCCACCTTGAGACTACATAGTGAATTCCAGGTCAGCCTGTGCTAGAGTGAGACCCTACCTTGGAAAACCTAAATAAGTTAATAATAATAACAATAAAGGTAGCCTCCTCGTATTGGGTGCTTGCTGTGTGCCTGGTCTTGGTCTTACACTACCTGCCTTCTACAGGTTACTTGCCACGATCCCATAGCTTAAATAGCAAAGGCAGAAGTAAATCTAAGAACTATGGCTCTACTATTCCCAACCCCACCCCACCCCACCAAACACACACACATATTTTGGCCATAGGTGAGCAAGAGGGAGGAGAAGGAAAAGGCTTGGCTTCCAAATTTTTGCCAATGGGACCATCATCCCTACAGTGTAATAGCCAATAGCCGAGAGTAGACATTTAATTAAAATTAAATGCTTCATAGCCACCCATGGAGAGAGACTATGCCATTGGACAGCACAGATGTCACTAAATGTGACGCTGGATGGAGCTGGACTAGGACATCTTCCCAACCAAACCTGGGAAACCCAGAAGATTCCAACACCAAGGATATTATCTGTCCTCTGCACTGCCCCCACCTGCATCCAGGACATATGACAACATACTATTTTTGGACTCAATAATCTTCCTGCCAAAAGGTCAAAGATATATATTTTACCCAAACTCAAACCATGTTAAAAATAATGTTTCACATCTCTGTCACACCCTCCAAGGCTCAGGGACCACTGCGGAAGAGGGGGCTGGATAGAATGGAAGAGCCAAAGGAAGGGTACAACTCCTTACAATGCAACTGTCCAGACAGAAATTGGCCTTGATATCCATGACCTTGCAGTGCCTAGCAATACCTTCACAAGACCCTCATAATAGAAGAAAAAGATGATGACATCAAATTAAAAGAGAGATTAATGAGAGAGGGAGGGGATGTGATGGAGATTGGAATTCTAAAGGGGTATGGGAGCAGGGGAGGGAAATATCATGCATTTTTTTGTATGTAAGTATAGAAGTTGTCAATAAAAAAATGTTTCAAAGGGCTCAAGAGATGGCTCAGTGGTTAAGGCTTTTGCCTGCAAAAACAGTATTTCAGAATCACTCTCCACTCCGAAATTCCCCCTAGGAAGGGATCTGCTCTCCCTGAGACAGTGCACCTGTGCCCTGGGGCTGGGCAGTGGGCACCAAGCCCTCCCAAGGAGCCTGGGTCCTGTGCTATCAAGCTTGATGTTCACGTCGTTTGTCCAAGAACAGCCATTGTCCACGTACGTAGGTCATCTGTCTTAGCTCCCAGCCCGTTCCTAACAAAAGACAGGCAGTTCCACGAACCGGTCCCTTCTCAGCTCATGGGGCCCATTGCAAGCTTGGCCACAGGCCCCCACTGCAGACCTGAACTCACCCAGCACAGAACATGGTAGAAATCTTGGTCTTTGTCTCCTTGCACATTGTTTTGTTTCTCTGCGTGACCCCTAAATCTCTCAGTGCTGCACAGTATCTCAAATCATAAACCATTACGATAACAAGTCTGATCTTGGCCTGATCTTGGTTTGGTGATGTCTGTTCCTCAATAATCTCTGACCCCTTCTCTTCACTTTAAAATGAAAAAGAAGAGACGCTGAAGTTCGCAGTGCCATGCCATCCTTGGAGAAGCCCGTGGCTGTGACAACAGATTCATCGTAGGCCAACAGGAGGCCTTCGACCTGCTGTCAGTCTATAGCATGGCTTGGTGGATGTCACATTCTACCCACCCCCTTTCCTTTGTGTCTAATGACAATATCCTACCAAGCTGACATCACTGGTCATGTGGAATTTACATAGTAAGAAAGCCTTGTTATGAGTGCTGGGGCTGGTAACCATTTGTCCGAGAGTTGACCATACAGATGGTTCCGAATCCCATGTTGTGTCCATGAAGGTTCTTGAGCAAGAATGGGGACCATGCTTTACCTGCTGGCACACAGACTTGTTAGTGAGCCAGTGCTTTACAGTCCCGAGCTGGTCAATGGTGGTACACGTTGGTTGCATCACTGTGGCACTGTGAGAGGGTCACTACCAAGAGCAAGTGAGCAGACATACTCATGAATTTGCAAAAGCAATTAGGTCTCGTGAACCCCAAGTCCTACCCTTTGAGTTGGTGTTAAACCCAGCCCATCTGTGGAAGAGAGCACGTTCCGTTGAGGGGCTGAGCACAGCTGCATGTACCCTGAGCTCTTCAGTGTCTGCCTGCACTGCTGTCAGGAAGCCAGTGTTTCCACGGGTCCCACCTTGGAGACGGTGGCTCTTTAACCCAGGAATACCTGGTGGTGCCCTGCTTGCCTTTCAAGACTAGGTGAGCTTGCTTGGATTGGTTCCAGGATTTGCTAAGTGACAGGAAGAATCAAATGACTCATGAGCCTCCCCCATGGGAGGAGTGGGTTTTGACGTGATGCAGGACAGTGGGCTCCTGGGCAGGGCTAGGCATGCTGGAAGAAGAGCTGCAGGAGGAGGGGGCACCACAGGGAAGCAGAGGAGCATCTGGGTTTGTCACCCATTGGTCATCAGAGCTGAGCACTCACGTGGATGTCAGCCTGGAACACTTCACCCCCTGTAAGATGTTGACCAGGTTATGAATAAAGAACTGGACTTGGAGAGGGGTGCTGGAGAGATGGCTTAGTGGTTAAGTGCTTTCCTTTGAAGCCTAAGGACCCCGGTTCGAGGCTTGATTCTCCAGGACCCATGTAAGCCAGAAAAAAAAATTTTAAAAAGAACTGACTAGGAATGAGCAGTCTGGACTGCGCACTAACCATCTCTGGAGCGTTCCTCCCGAAAACTGCACCAGCTGCAGCGGTCCTGCCCTTCTCCCAGCACCGCCACACCTTGCTGTAACACTGCAACAGTTAGCACATCTCCCAGATGAAGAGGCTTGCACTAATCTACAGTGGTGCCCAGAGATGGTGACACTGCTCTGCACCCACAGGAGGATCAAGACCCCAAGACCAGCAGATGCAGTTCTCCCTCCTCCAGACCCACACTGGCCGTTCCCTCCTCCCACGCCCAGCTATCCCGCCCTGCTACTCCAACACCTAGCTCCGGCCTCTGGGAAGGACTCATCCTTCACACTGCTTGGGAAACATGGAACAGGCGACCTCAGGGGCACAGAAGGGGCAGCGTGTGTAGAGAGACATGACACTGATTTGAAGGAGGGCGAAAATCAGAAAAGCGCTCTCCAGCTGGGGCAAGGAAGGTGAAGTTGGGGAGTATACACGCGGCAGAAGGTCCCCATCTGGTCTGGGTGGAGGACAGGTGGAGGGACTCCAAGGGACACACACGTCTGGGCTCCAGGAACAGTGGCTCAGAAAGGACCGCAAAACCATGTGAAATATTCAAGTCCTTCATTTTTCTCTCCTGCAACATCAAGACGGACAAGGACATATGACAATCCCAGTCACTCGCCCACTGAGGACAGCCAGGCCTTGATGGAGACCACTGGCTTGTGCCATAGCCCCTAACCATCTCCTCCCCCCGCTCACACACCAGTTCTAGGGCCAAGCCCACCATACCCAGCCCCCTGATCAGTGAAATACACGGGATTGGAGAAAGACCATCAAACCACTCAGTGCTTCCCGAAAGGCTGAGACGCGCTGGAACTGTCCTTGGTGCTTGCCCCTTCCTCCATTCTTGGAATCCTGGAGTCTGTGGCCAACTTCCCATAGGGACCACCCCCCAAAATTGCAGTCTGTTTGGTAGGCTAGTGTTACTGATCCCAATGTTAGTCCCAATTCCAGGCCGTTTCACAAGAGGAACCACTACTAGGGACCCCAAGAGCCTCTTTCTCAGTGCCTGAGACTGAAACCAACCTCTACTTGGTGCCCATGACAGACACCCAGGCATGTGGAGTGCGGCGTTTTGCTCTCACTTCCCCCAGGCACTGTTTCTTAAGGATGCTTCTGGAATACTGCTCTCCAGCCTCAGAGCCTCGAGGAGACTTGTCATAGGATATCACTTTGGAGCTCTGACACCAGCATTCCTGCCCATCATAGTCCCCACACACATCCTGCACACGCAGCCTGAGCGCGCGCGCGCACGCACACACACACACACCCCTCGACCAGGGGTGCACTACACAGCCTCCTCCTCGGGGTCCGGGCGGGGTTCCAAGGCCCCTCCGTGCACACGCTGATGTTTCAGCAGGTGCTGTTTCTGGCGGAAGCCGCGGCCACAGACGGCACATAGGTAGGGCCGCTCGCCCGTGTGGTTGCGCCGGTGCCTGGTGAGGTTGGGTTTCTGGCTGAAGCGACGGCCGCACTCGGGACACGCGTAGGGCCGCTCGCCCGTGTGGATGCGCTGGTGGATGGTGAGCGCCGACCACCAGGAGAAGCTCTTGCCGCACTCGCTGCAGATGAACTGCCGCTGCTCAGCGGACCCGGGCAGGCCGGCGCGCGCGCGGCTCCACAGTGCGCCCCTGGCTCCCCGGGCACCGCGGGGCTGCGCTGCCAAACCTCGGGGCGTGGCAGCGCGTGACTCCGAGCCTGACTCTCGGCTTTGGAGTTCGGGCCCCGGGCGCAGGGGCTCGCCAGCGGCGGCGGCGGAGGCGTGCGCGCGTTGGTGGACCCTTAGCGCGGCGCGGCTCCGGCAGCTCTGGCCGCAGCTGGGGCAGTGCGTGGCGTGCGCGCCGGGCAGGTGTGTGCGCAGGTGCTTGAGCAGGTGCTGCTTCTGGCGGAAGCCACGGCCGCAGTGCGGGCACGGGTGCGGCCGCTCGCCCGTGTGGTTGCGCAGGTGCCTGGTGAGGTTGGGTTTCTGGCTGAAGCGGCGGCCGCACTCGGGGCACGCGTAGGGCCGCTCGCCCGTGTGGATGCGCTGGTGGATGTTCAGCGATGACCACCAGGAGAAGCTCTTGCCGCACTCGTTGCAGATGAACTGCCGCTGCTCACCGGGCTCCGAGCGGCCTGGGGCTGCTGTCCGCGCCCCGGCCTGGCCCCACCAGCCCTGGCAGAGCCCTAGCCAGGCCCACTCGGGGCGCCCTCGCGGGGGTCCCGGGCGCAAGCGACGGGCCCTGCGCGCCGCTACCGTCGCAGCATCCCGGAACATCTCGTGCAGGCCTGCGCGGGCGCCCTGATGGTCCCTGGCATGGGAGCGCTGGTGGATGCGGAGGCCCACCTGGTGGCGGAAGCAGCGCTCGCACTCGGGACACGCGTGGGTGGCAGGCCGAGAGTGGGTCTTCTGGTGCTTGAGCAGGTGCTGTTTCTGGCTAAAGCGCCTCGCGCACTCGGGACAGCAGAAGGGCCGCTCACCTGTGTGGTGCCGCTGGTGGCGCACCAGGTTGGGCTTCTGGCTGAAGCTCTTGCCGCACTTGCCGCAGAGGTATGGCTTCTCCCCGGTGTGCGTGCGCTGGTGGATCTTCAGGGACGACCACCAGCTGAACCTCTTCCCGCAGTCCACGCACACGAAGTGACCACCGCTGGCAGAAAGCGCAGGGCTCAGGGGGCCTGGGGCCGTCCCGGGGACCCGGGGGGCCAGCCGCGCGTCCTGTGGGTCAGCAGGAGAGGCCCGGCGAGGCCCCCCAGTCTCCTCTTGTGTCCCCAGTGCCCGAGGCCGCCCCATGGTCTGGCATGGCGGGAGGCCGTGAGGCTGCTGGAATATGTTTTCCTTGTCCTGTGGCGCCAGCGTGGGCAGAAGCCTTTCGGTCTTCTCCTGCTTGATCTTCATCACCAGCGCATCTCCTGCCAGACGTAAAGGGAGAGGTCAGGCAGATGTCACTGGCTGTTTGCAGGGTGAAGGGAAAGGGCCAAGAGGGGAGGGGCCTGGAATGGGCAGAGAAATGGCTGACATAAGGCAAAGAAAATTCAGGAGATGCACGCCTTTAATCCCAGCACTCTGGAGGCAGAGGTAGGAGTATAGCCATGAGTTCGAGGCCACCCTGAGACTGCATAGTCAATTCCAGGTCAGCATGAGGTAGAGTGAGACCCTACCTTGATTTTAAAAAAAAAAAAAAAAAAAAAAAAAAAAAAAAGAGGAGGAGGAGGAGGAAAAGAAAGCACAAAGAGTACTGGAAGATAGAAGGATGGATAGAGGCAGGCTGAGGGGCTGTGGTACCAGGGGTCTCCCATAAACTCATGAGTTTGGGGTGACTGGTCCCCAGCTAAGGGCACTTGGGGAGGTGGTGGTTTGCTGTAGCAGGTGTGGCTCTGGAGCTGTGACCAGCTCCTCCTTGCCAGAACTTGGCTCACTCTCCTGCTGCTGTTTTTGGTGGGCTATGGCAGAGGTGATGCCCACCCTCTGCTTGTGCCATGCTTTTCTCTGCCATCATGGAGCTTCCCCTCAAGACTGTAAGCCAAAATAAAGCCTTTCCTCCCAGCAGCTGCTTTTGGTTGCGTGCGTTGTCCTAGCAATGAGAAGGTGACCACAACAGGTGTAGAGAGAGAAAGAAAATCTATAGGAAAGTGAATAGCTTCCTTTCCAAGACCATAGGGTCTCTCAAGAATGACCCGTCTTGCCTTCTTCACCCAAGACCCAGGAGGTACAGGGTAAGGCTTCCTGACCAAGGAGCACGAAGATGGCCATTTCAGACATACCCTTTTTCTAGGAAGATGCGTCTGTGTGTTGGGTGCTGTCCAGATAAGGGCATGCCCATGTCCTCAGTGATGAGGGCCATCAACCCTGGGCCACTACCACTTCCCGTCTGTGGCTGGACACATTCTGCAGAGCGGTAGCCGATGAGCAGTTGGGTGCTGGGATTCTCCACTGTTTGGCAATTTCTCCCACAAACCAAGAATGACAAGGGAAGCCCAAAGGGTGCAGCACAGGAAGGTGCTGCCCTGCCCGTGTAGTAAAGGCAACCTGGAGACTCAGGAGAGCTGCTACTGGCCCACACCTGACACCCAGGGTGCACAGCTCCCCAAGATGTCAGTGGTTCAAGGCCAGAGTGGAAACTGCTCTAGACACCATCAGTCCCATCATAAGAAAAGCTTATAAAAACTAACCTGTAAACTGGGTGTGGTGGCACATGCCTTTAATCCCAGCACTCAGGAGGCAGAGGTAGGAGGATCGCCGTGAGTTCAAGGCCACCCTGAGACTACATAGTGAATTCCAGGTCAGACTGGGCTAGGGTGAAACCCCACCTCGGGGGTGGAGGGGGAACTAACCTGTGAATTAGGAGCCAGGAATATGGACCACTAAGGAGGCATGTGTTCTGAAGTTCTGTCAATGTTCTCCCTGGAGGTGGGTGCTGGTAACTGAGGTGGTTTGCTTTATAAGAACTGAGGGAGCTTGTGGTATGTACACCCTTCTGTATATGCATCAGATTTCAGTAAGAAGTCCACACTCAATGCTGCATGGCAAAATTCTTCTGCATTGAAAGCAGTAAACAATTATTGTCAGCTTTTATCAAAAGCAGCTAGGGGGATGCTGGAGAGATGGTTCAGCAGTTAAAGGCATTTGCTTGCAAAGCCTGATGGCTCAGGTTTGATTCCCCAATACCCTTGTAAAGCCAGATGCACAAAGTGGCGCCTGCATCTGAAGATCTGGAGTTCATTTGCAGCAGCAGGAGGCCCTGGCATGCCCATTCATATTCATTCACTCTCATTCTCTATCTCAAATAAATATTTTTAAAAACCAGCTTGGTGCTGGAGAGATGGTTTAGTGGTTAAGGTGCTTGCCTGTGGAGCATAAAGACCCAGGTTCAGTTCCAGAGAACCCACGTAAGCTAGAAACCCTGGTGCACCTATTCTCTCCTCTCTCTCTCTCTCCCTCTCTCGCACAAATAAATAAAATTAAAAAAAATTTTTTTTTTTTTTTTTCAAGGTAGGGATCCTCTCTAGTCCAGGCTGACCTGGAATTCACTATATAATCTCAGGGTGGCCTTGAACTCATGGTGATCCTCCTACTTCTGCCTCCCGAGTGCTGGGATTAAAGGCATGCACCACCACGCCTTGGCTTAAAATAAAATATGTTTTAAAAAATTAGCCAGGCGTGGTGGTGCACGCCTTTAATCCCAGCACTCGGGAGGCAGAGGTAGGAGGATCGCCGCGAGTTCAAGGCCACCCTGAAACTACATAGTTAATTCCAGGTCAGCCTGGACCAGAGTGAGACCCTACCTCGCAAAACCAAAAAATAAAATAAAATAAAATAAAATAAAATAATAATAATAACAATAGGGCTGGAGGGATGGCTTAGCAGTTAAGGCATTTGCCTACAAAGCCAAAGGACCCACATTATCCAGATGCACAAGGTGGCACATGCGTCTGGAGTTCATTTGCAGTGACTGGAGGCCTTGGCGTGCCCATTCTTTCTCTCTCTCCCCTTCTTTCTCTCTGTCAAATAAATAAGTAAATAAACAAATATAAAATGTTTAAATAATAATAACAATAAAAGCAGCTGAGACAACTCAGGAGAAAAGGTGTGGGGGGAGGGGTCAAGAGACCCCGACCTGACATCTCAGGTGTCCCCTGTGCCAGCTGTATGTGATGACACACAGGCCCCCTGGCCTCAGGGCAGATAGAAGAATATACAGAGGGTCAGTGATCAAGATCTCCGTGCTCTGTAAGCCTCACCTCGAGACTGAAGAAGATCATCCATGGGGCAATCCTGACATGCACAGCTCTATCTAGGCTTCTTTGGGGTTTCCATGCTCTGTAAGGCCTCACTCTATGAATGAGGAAGAGGCATCCACAGGGGTGATCCTGACATTGGGAGCCCCACTGAAGTGTGGCTTTGGGGTCTCCATGTTCTGTAGGTTCTTGCCTGGAGATTGCAGGAAAAGCATTCTCAGGGGTAAGCCTGACATGGGGAGTCTCCATGCTCTGTAAGTAAGCCCTAACCCCAAGGTTGAGGGAAGAGCATCTATGAGGGTAATCCTGATGTAGCCCCTCTAAAGTGTTGTTCTGGGGTCTCCATACTACTGGACATGGACAAGGAGCACCCAGAAGTGGCCACGGTGAAGTCATCATCCAGGACAGGAGGAGATTTCTCCGAGGTGCGGCTGCCCTGGGGTCCCGATGCTCTGTGAGGAAGCCCCCATCCTGTGGCTGAGGGAGGAGCAGCCAAGGAGTGATCAGGAACCCTTCAATGTGGCTGCTCTGGGGGCTCCATGTTCCTATAAATGACCCCTCTCCACGCTCTATAAATGACCCCAATAAACTCATCAAACTGGTATTGGTGCAATAGTACCTTGGTCTGCCATCTGAGCCCTATTTGGGGTGAGGATGTGTGTTCACAACTCCCCATGGGAAAAGTTTCCCGTGACACTCAAAAGGAGGTAGGGGCTGGGCTTGGTAGCACTCGCCTTTAATCTCAGCATTCAGGAAGCAGAGGTAGGAGAATCACTGTGAGTTCAAGGCCAGCCTGAGCTTCCACCCTGATTCTATAAATACTTGGGAGACTAAAGACAAAGCCCCCAAATGGGTAACAAGCCACCTGACCGTGTCAGCAGATGCTATGAACAACTCAAAGGAAGGATTATTCGCAGCTCTGGGACTATTTCCTGAATGGGAGGAAAGGGTGGAAGGAGGAAAGAATGAATTAAGTGAAGCATGACTTTAATATCAAACAAGCATGGGGATGGGCAGGAAACTGTAGGCTTGTTGTTCCTTGAACAGACACACACATAAGCAAATCAAGTTCAAAAAAGGTTCAAAATAGCATTTTATCACCTCGTTGGGATTTTCCCCAGGAAAGCAAAGATGACTTGAAATAATTTATGGTGAAAACTCAGCTGAGGCTGTAGCCCAGTGCCAGTGTTTGCTCAAGACCCTGAGTGTGAGCCCTGTAACCCACCCCCAAGAAGAGGAAGTCCTCGTGTCACTGTGGAAGGAAAGAGTGAGTAAACTAGGATGATAAGGAAACTTAAGCTGGCAAAAGGTGAATAGAATGAATTATAGCAAGCGTCTTAATCAAAGCAGGGTTAGGGGCCCATTAGAGCTAGGGGGAAAATGAGGGTACTCATATAATTGATTCTATTCTGGTGGTTTGATTCATGTGTCCCCCATAAACTTATGAGTTCTGAATGCTGTGTTCCCAGCAGGTGGCAATCTGGGAAGTGGATCCTCCTGGAGGCAGTGGATTGTTGGAGGTGGGTTTACGCATGTTATAACAGCTTCCCCTTGCCAGTGTTTAGCACACTTTCCTGCTGCTATTGTCCACCTGATGTTGGCCAGAAGGTGATGTCCACCCTCTGCTCATGCCATCGTTTGCCCCCTGCCATCATGGAGCTTCCCCTCAAGTCTGTAAGCCAAAATAAACCCTTTTTATTCCACAACTGCTCTTGGTTGGGTGTTTTCTGGACAGCAATGCAAACCTGACTGCAACAGTAAAGTACTGAGAAGTTGTGTCGTTGCTGCTAGAAAGTTAACTGTATGGCTTTTGGCCTTTTGGAACTGCTTTGCAGGAGGAATGTGAACAAATCTGAAATCTTGGCCTAAGAGACACCTTACAGTGCTGTAAGTACAGCTTGATGGACTATTCTGGCCAGAGTTGAAAGACCTGAATGCAGCAAGAACTATGGACTGTGAGGTTTGGCTTATGAGGGTGAGAAAGACCTTTGCTGGGTTAGAAGCAGTTTGTGTGAGAGACTTGCTGTTATGGCCATGTCCTGAAAAGTTGTGCAGAGTTGCATTGCATAGAAATGGTCTGGTGTGAGCAGAGGGATATAGCACAGAAAAAAAAATAATATCTTTGGGCCAAAATTTCTGCCTGTTCTAAGAGAAAGCAAAAAAGTAATTTGAAAAATGAGAGGAATCATCTGACCCATTTAATGAAAACTAAAACCCTACTTCACCACATGCACATGCACACACACAATCTGTGACAAAGCACACCAGCCTGAGGACAGTGTCACCCTCCAATAAGAAATGAATAGCAGGCAGTAGGATCAAATGGGATCTTTTTTTTTTTTTTTGAGGGAACTCTGGTGTTTTATTTATTTATTTAATTAATTTATTTATTTATTACTTGGGGGGGGAGCAAATAGAGAGAGAATGGGCACACCCAGGCCTCTAGCCACTGCAAACAAACTCCAGATGCATGTACCACCATGTACATCTGGCTTACATGGGTTCTGGGGAATCAAACCTCAGTCCTTTGGCTTTGCAGGCAAGTGCCTAAACCACTAAGCCATCTCTCCAGCCCCAGATGGAATCTTGACTTGGTGCTAATTGAAATTTTATGTGAATATTCAAATATCATCATCTTTAAATTTTGTAAAATGTTCAGGGTATAAAGAAATAAGCCTCACTTTATTCTGATGGACTTCAGTTCCATGACCAAAGGGCCCTACACCCTTCCATGGCCTCAGATGTCACCACAGGGACAGGATCATGGGAAGAACCTTTAAAGGGCCACCTTCCCTCTTGGCGAAGCAAATCCATAATGTCTCCCTGGTCATAAGAAATCGTTTCAGCAACAGTCATAACTTGAGACCTAAACTGGTGATTTGAAACTGGCATTGGCAGGAAGTGGCTACCCAAGTAGAATGAGGTGAAGTGATTGTGGGATTTGACCAAAAAGCATTTGGCACTAAGTGTCTAAACGAGTAGCCTGCGAAAGGTCACAGTCACTTTGTAACATTGTCCATTAATGACCCAGAACCTCCCAAACTGATGCCTTGCCTAGTTAAACTTGGCCTTGGCATTCACCAGGTGCCCTCCAGGCAGAAAGACGACCACAGGCAGAGCTCTTTCCTGTCCTCCTGATGAAGGGCACAGGGTCTACAAACCCAGCACAGATTCTGTGCTGCAGATTTTGCAGCTGAGGGAAGGGGTGAGCTTGAAGCTCAGCCTGTCTCAGGGGAATATTCACCCAAGACTCTGGCTGACAGGTAATGTTTTATACTCATCACAAAAAGAGGATGTTTTACACCTTCCAAGGCTCAGGGGCCACTGCGGAAGAGGGGGCGGAAAGAATGTAAGAGCCAAAGGAAGAGTAGGACTCCTTACAACGTGCTCCTCCAGACACAAAATGGCCTGGATATCCATGACCTCACAGTGCCTGACACTACCTACACAAGACCATCACAATAGGAGGAAAAGATCATGACATCAAACTGAAAAGAGACTGACTGAGATGGGGAGGGGATATGATGGAGAATGAAGTTTCAAAGGGGAAAGTGGGGGGGGGGGAAGTACCATGGGATATTGTCTACAATTAAAGAAGTTGTCAATAAAAAAATATAATAAACAAAAAACTTTTTAAAAATTAGAAAAAAAAAGAGGATGTTTTACATTTTGTTCTTAGGTTCTCATAAAAGAAAAAGTTATTGGGCTAGAGAGATGGCTTAGCAGTTAAGGCATCTGCCTGCAAAGCCTAAGGACCCAGGTTTGATTCCTCAAGACCCACATAAGCCAGATGCACAAGGAGGTATATGTGTCTGGAGTTCATTTGCAGTGGCTGAAGGGCCTGGTGTGCCCATTCTCTCCATCCCTCCCTGCCCCGTCTGCCTCTTTCTCAAATAAATGAATAAAAATTTTAAAAGAAGGTTTAAAGAAGAAGAAGAAAGCCGGGCATGGTGGCACACGTCTTTAATCCCAGCACTCAGGAGGCAGAGGTAGGAGGATCGCCATGAGTTCAAGGCCACCCTGAGAATCTGAGAATACACAGTGAATTCCAGGTCAGCCTGAGCTAGAGTGAGACCCTCCTCGAAAAACCAAAAAAAAAAAAAAAAAAAAAAAAAAAAAAAAAAAAAAAAGCAGCAGCAGCTATCAAACGGGGATTATTACTTGGTTACTTGGGTACAGAGTTTGTAAGAGCTACAAATAGATGGTGGTGGGGAAGGGAGGGAATTATCATGGGTTATTATCTGTAAGTATAGACGTTGTCAATAAAAAAAACTTTGAAAGAAATAGATGGTGACAAAGGTTACACAACATTGCTTAGGAATTATGCTAAAAATGGTTAATATGGCAAATTTTGTTATGTATATTTTGTTACAACTTTTTTTTTTTTTTTTTTTTTTTTTTTTTTTTGTTTTGCGAGGTAGGGTCTTACTCTGGTCAAGACTGACCTGGAATTCACTATGTAGTCTCAGAGTGGCCTCGAACTCTCAGCGATCCTCCTACCTCTGCCTCCCGAGTGCTGGGATTAAAAGCGTGCGCCACCACGCCCGGCTTGTTACAATTTTTTTTTAAATAATAAAATATATTTCAAAATAAGTGAAAAATGTGAGCTTCCAGAATGAGCATTCTCTAACTCTAGCCAGCTCAGCAGCTTACGTGACCCTGATAAGAATGTGGCTGCAGCTCACACACCTGCCCCAATGTCTCCAGGTGCCTCAAACCCTTTAGTATATGGACGTGGTCTCCCAAAACTCAGAGATCTCCTTGAGAAGCTTGGAGTGGGAGAAGCTCTGCTAGGCTCCAGGTCAGCCTCCTCACAGCTGATTAGTATCCCACTTTTGAGTTCATCTGAGGGAAATGGTCCTTCTGCTAAAGTATTGGCATGTGTGCTCTAGGTTTTACGGTAATTACCATAATGTCCATAATATGCAGGGGTGTTCAGATCCTAAAGTGAGATGAACACAACACAGCCTATGGGACCTCACTCAGCATGCCCCTCTTCTCTTCCCCACCCCAGGGTTTGTCCCACCACCCAGCCAGGAGAGGTGGCTTCTACACAGCATACTGACTGCCTGCCTGCCATGGAGCCGGCTGGCTGGCTGGCTTTGGTCTTCATCTTAGATCCTGAAGGCCTTCCCCACAGGGAGCTCTGGAACGGCTCCTTAGAAGGAAGGAGGTAAAGACTCCTGAGTCACCCTGCACTCTGCCCAGAGCAAGGTGGGCTGGGCCTGCTCTCACCATCTTGCAGCCCCCACCCACCATGACAGAGCTGCTACCACATGCTGGGAGAGATGCTCACGGGTGTCATGGACTGCTACTGACCCATGCAAGGCTCCTGCCAGCAACACGTGACTCGGCAACAAAATTTTCCATTCTGGACAGCCCGCGCTTGGGAGATCCCAAAACCTGCTACGGTTCATCACAGCAGCCAGCAGAGTGGATAAAGACCTTGAACTCCAAGTGACCCCAGGGGCTCCAATGGCCTGGACTGAAGACACTCTGCTGGTTAATAAACGACAGAGCTGGCTTTGACCAGCCGTCCAACCAGAGTACTCATTCTCCATGTCTGATCAGCAGAATGGCCTTAAAGTCCTGGTCCTCGTCCTTAAAGCACGCTCCATTTCTACCTGACCTGTACGCATTTCCCCTGGTCTGCCATTGCCAGCGTTTTGCTTCCAAATTCTTTGTCTTTATTCTGTTCTTTGGATGACCTTCAATGTCCTGAAAATCTACATTCTAGAAACTACTGGCTGAGGGCAGCAACTGAGGTTTGTCTTCAGGGAGGCCTGGGAGGAGGACACAGCCTTCTCTCTTACCTGAGCCGTGGCCAGCCAGGCTGTTCTCCATCCCAGAAGGCTTCCCAAGGCATCAGCGCTGACCAGGTCCTGGCCCTGCCATCTGGGGACAAGATGGAGCAGAGAGAACTGGCTAATACACACAGTCAAAACAAGCCCGCAGGCCCTCTCCGACCTTACAGGCCTTGCTCTCTTTCTCAGAGCTCTACTCGTGCCCTGGAGCGAACTCTACAGAGGTTCTTCACTGCTCACATACCTGAGTGTTTACCTGTGTGTAAATCCACATAGTTCCCAGTTTACAAGAGGAAACTAGGCCAGGGAAGGCCTTTGATGTGCCCAGAGTCAGAGATGGCCAAATGGCAGTAAATGGACAAAACCCCACGTCTCCTAAGTCCCGGATCAGAACCTCATGACTCACACCCTCAGCTTGGGCAGGGTGGCGTGTGAGGGACATGGCACTTGAGAACCAGCTTCCTCGGGTAAGGTCAGAGATGGTGTGGGACCTCCTCAAGATGACACCTGGACAGGCTGGTGCCCTGGCACTTGCCTTGGTACGTGCAAGGCTCAAAATTCAATCCCACAACCCACAAGTAACAACACCTGGTGGCCCCACGTTTCCCAAGCCAGTGCCCCTCTTTTCAAAGACCACATCCATATCCCAGCACAAACCCTGTCAGGGCAACACACACACTCACACTCACGAACACGCTAGCTCATGCAGGCCCAGTTCATGATCTATGGGGTCACTGATCTGATTTCACACCCATCTTCTAAACATTCCCGACTGTTGCCTTCATGCCTGGAGTATAACTGGGGACAGACCGTGTGGCTGCTTGGACACCCCAAGCTTTGGGCCCCAGTCCCTGATGCTTGCCCCCACAATCTCTGCATGGTTCACCCCCACTTCTCTCTTCTGCTTGAACGTCCTCTTCCCAGTGGGCTTTCCCTGTGCCATCACAGCCTAACTCCCTTACCTTGGTGCTCAAACACTTTACATCACCTGAGGCACTGCCTGGTCTTATGTTTGTCTGAGATTCCATTGTAAAGATATGCAAATGTATTTTGAGACGTGTGCTGTCTGTAGTTTGTTTTGCTCTGTGTGCTATGGTGGCTGGTTGGCTTTCTCTCTGTTTGGCCCTGTGAAGAGTAGGCTGCTTTTCCTGCCTTTATGGAACTTCCCTGGATCTGTAAGTTTCAATAAATAATATCCCTTCCTCCATAACTGTGCCTGGTCTGGACTTCATCTCAGTCAATTTTGACCTCATGTTTGTACTGTCAATGACCTCATGTTTCCTTTTTTTTTTTTTTTTTTTGGTTTTTCGAGGGTGGCCTCAAACTCTTGGCCATCATCCTACCTCTGCCTCCCAAATGTTGGGATTAAAGGTGTGCACCACCACGCCCAGCTTTGACCTTATATTTCTAATACTCACGCCTCCACCTCCTGAGTGCTGGGGTTATAAATGTGGACTGCCACACTGCTTTCTTCTGAACCCAGGGCTTCTAGCGTGCTAGGCAAGCACTCTTCCAATTGGGCTATGACCCCAGCCCCTCACCCCCACCCCACCTGGACTGGGCTGTGTGTTCCCAGTCCTGCTGCCTGGCTTGGAGCTGTGGCTCAGCGGTGGGTTCATGTTATCCTTCCCAGGTGGTGGCAGTCTCTCCTAAAGCCAGCATCTGCCAATTCCCCATAGGGATTTATGGCTGGCTGCCCCACAGAGACTTGAGCTTGGCCTCACGCTGCCCCTGAGAAGGGTCTCTTCAGGGCATTGGCCAAAGATGACTTCTAGGCCCCCTGAGTAGATGATCCCCCACGAAAACCCACCCCGGCCCTGGAGACCCTCACCGAGGTCAGTCCCCAGTTTACCTCCCCCAGTCCATCTTCCTGAGCCTGCCCAGACTGGAAATTGAGACCCTGATTAGAGTGGGGGGAGAAGTCTAAAAAAATAACATTCAGGCTGCAGAGATGGCTTAGCAGTTAAGCCTAAGGACCCAGGTTTGATTCTCCAGGTCCCACGTAAGCCAGATGCACAAAGTGGTGCATGCATCTGGAGTTCGTTTGCAGTGACTGGAGGCCCTGGAGTGCCCATTCTTTCTCTCTCTTTCTCCCTCTCTCTGTCTCAAATAAAAAATTTAAAATATTAAAAAAATAATAATAATAACATTCTCTTATGCAAAGAGGGGAGGAAACTCCTACTTGTTCTCAAAACATTTTCTTTAGAAATTTTTATTGTTAAATTCTGGCTTTGTCCTTTTAGACACACGTAAGTTTTTTTGTTTGTTTGTTTGTTTTTGGTTTTCAGAGGTAGGGTCTCACTCTAGCCCAGGCTGACCTGGTATCTACTATGTAGTCTTAGGGTGGCCTCAAACTCCTGGCGATCCTCCCACCTCTGCCTCCTGAGTGCTGGGATTAAAGGCATGCACCACAACGCCCGGCTACAAGAAAGTTTTTGTTTTGTTTTGGTTTGTTTTGGTTTGTTTTTTTTCGTTTTTCGAGGTAAGGTCTTGCTGTAGCCCAGGCTGACCTGGAATTCACTCTGTAGTCTCAGGGTGGCCTTGAACTCACAGCAATCCTCCTACCTCTGCCCCAGTGCTGGGATTAAAGGCGTGTGCCACCACACCCGGCTACAAGAAAGTTTTTTTTTAAAAGCTTTATTTAAGCCAGATGTCGTGGCGCATGCCTTTGTTCCCAGCACTGGGGCAGAGGTAAAAGGATCACCACGAGTTTGAGGCCACCCTGAGACTACATAGTGGATTCCAGGTCAGTGTGGGCTAGAGTGAGGCCCTACCTTGGAAAACCCAAAAAATTAAAAATTAAAAAGCTAAATAATCCTCTTGCCAGCTTGTCAATGTCTGCCCCAAGGGCATGGGAACCATCTATAACATGCAAGAAGCCAGGAGGCCCATTCCTCCACCCAGTCACAAAAGTATGAAGTTTAGGGGTTTGGGGGACTGGCTTCGTGGTTAAAGGCTCTTGCTGTGCTAGTCTAACAAGAGCCTGGATCTCACATAAAGCAGCTGAAAGTGGGGCATGCGTCTGTAATCCCAGTGTGCCCACAGCAACGGAAGCCGAGGCGGGAGAAGACCTAAGCACAGGACCAGCTCATCTGGCATTTACAGTGGTGAACAAGAGAGGCCCTGTCTCAAAGTGAAGGTGGAAGGTGAGGACCAACACCATGAGGTTGTCCACATGCACGCCAGGGCTCATGTGCGCATGCGCGCACACACACACAGAGTTTAGGTTTTCTCTACATAATCACCTAACAGATGATCATCCCAATGACCAGGTGAGTTTAAGATGAGCTGCATGTGACAAGTGACATCATGCCACTGGAGGACCCGCCACGGTTTATCTTGAGAACGGGTGTGCACGGTGGGTGGCGTCTGCCTGACTATATCCACAGCGGAAGGCCCCCAGGGCAGCCCATGATGTCATCACTCCTGCTAATGCTTATTCAGTTAAAAATACGCTTGGGGCTGAAGAGATGGCCTGGTGGTAAAGGCACCTGCCTGCAAAGCCTAAGAACGCTTGTTCAAATCTCCAGGTCCCATGTTTAGACAGACGCAAAAGTGACGCAATTGCGCAATGTCACACATGCGCACAAGGGGCTCATGCGTCTGGAGTTCATTCACAGTGCCTGCAAAGGCCCTGGTGCGCCCATTCTCTCTCTGCCTCTTCCTCTCTCTCCCTCTCTCAAATAAAAATAAATAAGTAAGTTTTGTCTAAAAAAAATAACTGAAGCTGCTTTCTTTCTCTTCTACCCTTGTGGAGAACTTTTCTGGGTTGGCTGTGGATTTCGTACCCAAGTCTGTTTTGGCAGCACGGCTCCACAGAACTCCACTACTGTGTGTCCTCATGGACACTGAAAACCACTGGGAAGCAGAGTCAGTAAGAGCAGGAGGAAGAACTGAGCCTCGCCTGAGGGGTTGCTGGGGGCCAGGGCTCCCCCTGACCTACTACCACTCCCCCCAGTTCTCTGGATCCCTCACCCTGAGAACCATCTAAAGAGGCCCAGAGGACCCTGGGCTCCCTACACGGGCAGCCTCAGGCTGAGGAAGTGGGGGCCGCAGATTCTGGACAATGAGAGGAACGGGACTCAGCCCACACAACACACCAGAGGCCCCAGGCCCCCCAACTTGAACCCTGCTTTATTCGCTCCGGCTTCCAAGACTTGCTAGGACCTAGAAGGGATGAGGACCTTGATTTTTGGTGACCTACCTCAAGCAGTGCCTCGGTCTCTCTGCCCAAGGCCTCCCCAAGGCAGCAGGGAGAACAGCTCAGAAGGCTACACAAGAATGGAGAGAGAAGGAAGCTGACCCTCATCAGCCCAAAGGGATAAGAGGGAAACACAGACGAGACAGAAAGGGGGGGCACATCGTGTCTTTAAGGACCCACTCCCACCTGTGTGCTTAGGTAGGATGTGGGCAGAACACAGCTTAGGGAAGACAAGCCCAGAACAGTCCCTGCATGCAGGTGGCCCTCTCAGGTCCTCCACTCCCCCACAGGCCCTGACAACTCTTCTCTCTCATTCCACCTCTCACGCTTCATGTCACTGAGCTTGTCCTTCCCCATTCCCCACCCCTGACACACGGGTCAGCTGACAGGAGACACCCAGGAAGCAAGTGAGCAGGCTGTTCATCAAAATGTCCCCGAAGAACACAGGAGCCACACACACACACACACACACACACACACACACACACAGATACACGCAGTCTCTGCACAGTCTCAGATGACAGCCTGGTCTACCACACAGAGCCCAAACCCCGGTCATGACCCTCTCACCCTTCCACTGCTCACAAGTACTGTGGGGAACAGGACAAGGGACTGGTCACCTCCACCTTCCTGAAGACTTCCAGGCCCAGATGCCCATACTGGGTCAGACTGTGGTTTGGTTAAGAACCCCCACCCCACCCCATGGGAAGGCTCCAGGCCACCAGCTGCCTTGCCAACTGCAGGACCACACAAAGAGGGGATTGTGGCCTGAAGCAGGTGGTGAGGCCCAGAGCAGGGGAGGTAACAAAAGGACTTCGGTGTCACTAGAGAAGGTGGGGGGCAGGGAGGGGGCAGCAGCTGGGGTGAGGCAAGGCCATGGGCCAGGGAGAGGCAGCTCAGAGATCTGCCCAGGTCTCCCCACTTCCTCCCCATTGCCAGCCCATGCCCGGGAATGGCACTGAGCAGAAGATGGCACCTTGTGCCTCCTTTGTTGCCAGTAAACCAGGCCACCAGCACCAAAGGCCCAGGTTTTGGAGCCTGAAGACCCCCCACAAGGTCCTCATTTCACAGGGCTCTCACTTTTCCCTTCTCAGGAGACCCAGGCAAAAGAAAGCCTACCCAGGGCCACTCCCTACAAACCTACATCAGCCTCCCCACGTCTTCGTCCAGTCACCTCGTCATTACTCATTCTCATTGATTGACCTCACCTGTGCTCAGCACCCTGCTAGATTCTCACTGCCCTCACCTTCCCTGCCTGCCCCCTTCACCAAGGGAACCCCCAGTGATCCAGGACAGCATCTTCCAGGGGAACAGGCTAAGGGTTCCATCTGTACCCTTGTGCCAAAGGGGCTCTTAGATTGACCCTTATGGCAAAGGTGATGCATCCCCTTCACCTCATTTGAGGAGGGAACTGGGGAGCTTTCGTGAACAACTTGACATAGAAAAAACACAGTGGCACCAGAACAAAGAGAGTGCCACCACCCGCTGGGCGCTGCCTCTGTACGAAGCACTCAGGGAGAATAGCCCATGCCAGGTTTCAGCTAAGGAACCCTGGCTCAGAGAAGTTAAATCATTTGCTCAAGGTTACACAGCCAGTAAGTGCTGGAGCCAGGACAGAACCGGGGTGGGCCAGCCCCAGCTGGAGCATTTTAGCCTTGACCATGTAGCCTCCAAGAGAAGGCATATGATTTACAGAGAAACTGCAGCCAAGACAACCTTAAACTACCAGGTTCTCTTGTTTAGGGGTTTGGTTTCCATGCCCAAATATGGTGATTTAAATTCAAATAAGTTAAATTTCAAAATCAGTTAAGTGTTCAACAGCCTCACGTGGCTAGTCCACTGCAACAGACGGCCAAGGTCACTGCTGTCTTCCAGGAGGACAGTCTCCAAGAAGACAGGGATCTTGTCCTGCCTGGGCCCTGATGCACAGAAGAGGCTCAGGACATAATGAATTGATTGATTAATTAAATGAGCAGAGGGCTCTAAAGAGGTCACTCCTCCGGCCCGTCCTTCATCACTAACAAATCCCTGAGAGTGAGCCAATTTTCTCTGCCTGGGAAGTGGATTTCAATTAATAGCAGCAAGGTTTTCATTCTAAATACATGATCAAAAGCAAACAGGAAACTGATATACACACCAAATGGGCACACAAACATGCCCAAGTACGCACTATCCAACCAGCTAAATCAACAAGAGCTCAGGGATGCAAAAGAGACTTGTCCCCTGGAGACACCTGCCAGGTTGCACAGCAGCACCCTTCCATGTGGGGCTTGCTCTCAACGACCTGCTTCAAGCTCTGTCAGTGCAGTACAGTGAGACATTTTAAGAGAAACAACACTCAAAAAATATTATTATAGTGTGTTACCATATAAATGTTCTATTTTATCATTATTTATTATTATTCGTCTCTCCCTGTGTCTTTGTAAATTAAACTTTATGGGGATTAGGGAGATGGCTCAGTGGTTAAAGGTGCTTGCAAAACCTGCCATTTTGGGTTCAATTCCCTGGCCACATCACACCCTACAGTGGGAATCAGGAGCTCCAAGTCCTAGCCTACCTGTCACCAAGCTGTTATTTGTCCCTGGAAAAATCACTTCAGCTTTCTGGGCATCAGGCTTCTGAGTGGAGGTATCTGGAAAAAAAAAAAAAATTCTTCTATGGGTTTGTTCTGAGCATCAAAACAGGCAAACCTGAAAACACTGTACTTTCAAACCCTATCAACTGGATAGTGTCTCTCCAACCACCCCCAACATTACCATGAGAACAAACATCACATCCTGCAAGCCTGCTTTGCAAAAACCCACCACCACTCACTCTTCCCAAAGTATGACTCCCTCCAAACATCCCTAACCTCAACCAGGTGTGGTGGCGCACGCCTTTAATCCCAGCACTTGGGAGGCAGAGGTAGGAGGATCGCCAGGAGATCGAGGCCACCCTGAGACTACATAGGAATTCCAGGTCAGTCTGGGCTAGAGTGAAACCCTACCTTGAAAAAAACAAAACAAAAACAAAACTCCCAAACCTCAAAGGAGAGGCCCTGAATCTCTTTCAGATCCCAAACCAATTTTTCTACAATTATAATTTGGGCATGTTACTCCTTTGCCTCACTCCAAGGGTTCACTCACACTTTCAGATTTAGCCAACAATGTCTTGTCAAGGCCACTGAAATCCCAGTCTCTGGTCGCCTCTCCCTACTACATCCCAACAGACACTACCCCTCACACACTTGCACACCTATGACCACTCGTGCCCAGCTTCCCCTCCAGCCCAGCTCAGGGGTCACTTTTACCAGGACAGACGCCTTTTTGGATACACCAGGTTGCTAGGGAGGGGGCCCCTTCTTATGCAACCATTCAACCCAAGATCCACAGAACTGTCATCATCAATCCTTTCTCTTCTAGGAAGACTACCTGCTCAGGGCACCTCTCCTCAGCGCCCAGCAGGCCACAGTTCTGTTGTGAGGGAATATTTAAATAAAGCTCAGCCCGCAAGTGATTAGAACAACAGAATCATGGCAACTTGGAGTTGAAAGGAAACAAATGCCATCGTTAGTGTGTTCGAGTTATGGAAGAACACAGGGACTTAAAAGAAATCAACAGTGGATCCTGGACTGTCACTTGCCTCCAACCTCGGGTGACCACACCCAGTCTCCGCAGCAGCAATACACCCATTCTGGACTCCACGTCACCCTAAGGGCTAAAGGAGGCAGCATCTCTACCCCATCTCCACCCACTTTACGAAAGCAGCAGCTCTCATTCCCCATCCCACGACCACTGAAACTGCTGGTTTTACTGGAATGGAGTCTGGGAACCCCCGACACACACACAGCAATAACTTTGGTGCTTCCCAGGTCGCTGTTCTCCACCTCCAGTTCTTGTCCTTCTCATGTAATCACACATGTATGGACCACCTGCCATGAGCCCCTGTGCAGATCCGAGAAGCGGACACAGACTAGGAGCTCAGAATCAGACTGCATGGGAAAGAGGCTGAGCCCTGGCCACCCTGGGCTCTCCACTGAGTCCTCCCTCCAGTCCCTGCGGGCCTCCCCCTCGAGACCTCTCTGCTCTGGCCTGCGCCCTGCCCATCCAGGCTCGGGTCCCTTCCCGCTGGACGATGGGGGGTGCGAGTGGAGAAAGTTTGGGGCCCGGAGCTCCCGGGACGCGCAGGGCTAAGAGCACCCCAAGGTCCCCGCCCATACACCCGTCCGCTCCTGCCCGGGAGAGCGGAGCAGCGCGGGAGGAGAGTGGGGCCGGGCGCTCGGCCATGCCTCGCACCGCCCTCCCCGCCCGGAATGCAGAGGGACTCCGAGGGAGGGGGCCGGGGAAATAAATACCTTTGACTTTGTGGCTAAGGTTAACGGGAACTGCCACCCGGGGGGCGACTTGGGCACCGGGCTCGCAGCCCTGACCAGTCCCGGGGCAGGCGGGGCGGGCGCGCGCTCCTGATTGGCTGGCCGTCCTAGTCGTCCCCCGGGCCGCCCGGTCGCCGGATTGGCTGTGCGGCTCAGATGACCCGCCGGGCCCTATCGGAGCGGCCCGCGGGGCGGCCCCTTTGTTCTCCCGAGCCAATAGCCCGGGGCTGACCTCGCCCCGCGGGCGCGCGGCGCAGAGCTGTGGACGCGTGCGCGGGGGCCGGGGCCGCGGGGACAGCGGCGCGTCGCGGCCCCTGCGCGCTCTGCCTCCCGCCCGCGACGTGCAGGTGCCGCTCGGGCCGGAGCGAGTGTTCGCCAGGTGTCCCTGCAGGCGGCCGCTGCGGTCAGTGCTGGGAAGCGAAGGAGGACTACACTGTGCCTCCCGGGAGAGCACTTCTGCCCTGGTGCGGCCCTTTTCTCTGCTGCGTGAAAGCTGTGGCAGCCGGCACCGCAGCAGGCCACACTGGCCGAGGATAGGTGACTTTCGAGGCTCCGCGAGAGCCCTGGAAACCATTACATCCACGGTCGTGTTTTCTAGCTGAGGAAACCAGGGTCTGGGGAGATTTAGTACCAGATCTAGTTGCACTGCCCACTAGAGTTCGGATGTGTGGGCATGCTGCCTGCTGCTAACCTGGTCCACACTGCTAAGGAGGGCGTTCAGTCTCCACACGCCTCCCAGGGAAGTGTTTTCTGGTCTGCCACCGGGCCAGTCCTGCCTGCCCTCCTCCCCTTGACTGCTGTCAGGATGAGCCACGCTGAGCCCGGACTTGGAGACACTGCTGTGCCTTCCCAACTCCTTCAAGGACGTCTGTGTCCTTTAAGCCTTTATGACCTCTAAAAGCAGTGGGCATCTCCCTTTAAAATGATGGCCTTTCTTTCTTTTCCTTTTTTTTTTTTTTTTTTTTAAGGTAGGGTCTCACTCTAGCTCAGGCTGACCTGAAATTCACTATGTAGTGTCAGGGTGGCCTCGAACTCACGGTGATCCTCCTACCTCTGCCTTTTCCCTCATTCCCACCCACCCTCCACCTGCTGTTTCCTGGTCATCTGTCCTTGGTTGGAAACGAGAAGCTCCTCAAACAACATAGATGAATGAGGCTGGAGACCATGCCCTTGGCCTCCCGGCTCCAACAGATCATTTGCCTTCAACAGCACATGTTTTTAAGAGGCCACATACCTCATAAACCAATATGAAGCTTTGAAGCTGCTGGCTTCTATCCATTCTGAACCTCACCTCCACCCACCTTTCCCTATTTATTATTTATATACCTGTATTCATCCTTCCAGATCCAGGTTTCAAAAGGATAGACACTGGGTCTTATTTTTATAAGCATCCCCCCACCTCAGTTTCTATCACATTATCAGGTATACAGTAGGTATTTAATACTCATCTTACCCAAAAGTAGAACACTAAATTTATCCTAAAAGGGGGGACTCAGCAGTTAAAGCCAATTGCTTGCAAAGCCTAACAGCCAAGTTCAAATGCCCATTACCAACGTAAAGCCAGTGGCACATGCATCTGGAGTTGGTTTGCAGTGACAGGAAGCCCTGGCATGACCATTCCCACCCCCACCCTTTATATTTAAGAAAAAAAATACACAAGGCCAGGCATGGTGGCACAGGCCTTTAATCCCAACACTTGGGAAGCAGAGGTAGGAGGATCACTGTGGGTTCAAGGCCAGCCTGGGCTATAGTGAGACCCTACCTACCTGGGGGGGGGGACAAAAAGCATGTGGAAGTGGTTAAGAGCAAAGCTGGGAGGAGCCAGACTGGCAGATGTGAGTCTGAATCAGCCTCCAGTGATTACTGGTCGCCTTCAGGGTCCCACATTTGCACGGGCAGAAGGAACAAGAGCAGCCAGCATCCTGGGGTCAGGGGATGTCAGGCGGTTGCTCTTACGCTGTCTGCTCTCAGACTGGGGGTGGAGGGTGATCTGGGAGTGGTTCTGTCTTCCTAACTGACCTTGACTGAGGGAAAAACCACAACCTGGAGGAGGCCAAGGACCTGGTGGGTTGCTGAAGGCCCTGCTGCCGGGCTCCTGGGAGTGAGCCATGGCTGTGTGCTCCTAAGCTTTCTAGATGCTTCTGTGGGTGAGTTGACTGAGAGACAAGGAAAAAGCCTGCTGCTGCCTGACAAAATCCGGCACTCAAGTTTGTATGAAAGAGGGACCTGCATGCTGCCAGGGACCCTTGCAGGACACAAGACCCCTTCTCCTCTGCCTCCTGATAAATAGCACCTCATAAGTCTTACCTGACCCCACCCCACAGAAGGCTGAACTCATGGTTATGTGGGCTGTGTCCAATGTAGGGGATGGGAAGGATGTGTGAGCCGAAAGCCATCTTTACTGCCTCTTTCTCCAGACTCCTTTCATGACACCAACCTCTGGCAGGGGTTACAGGTGAAAAAGTCTAGTGAAGTGGCACGAAGGCCAAGTGGTGAGAGGCAGTGACAGCCCTGGGTCCACCATACCAAGCCCTTGGTTCCAAAATGAGCACTGGCATGGTTCTCTGGAGCCTCGACCCACCACCTAGAGTTTGCTCAACTTCCAGGTACGGCTAGTCCCTCCTTGGGAATGGACCGAAAGGTGTGGAGGCATCCAGAACCCCTCTCCATCCACGGAAACTCCTGCCTCCAGGTTTTCTTCCCTCCAGTGCCACAGCCCGGAGAAAAAGAACACTGCCAGCCGCCAGCTCTAAACGCAAATCTTTATTCTCTAGTTTGAAAGAAGAGTAAATGGTTGCTCTGTTTTGATGCAGAGACCAAAACTAGACCAACAGGTAGAATTCATAGGAAAGCAGAATTCAATCATGAGGAAGAATTTCTACAATTGAATCATCCTACAATAGATCCAGAGCCTTCGGAGGCGGGGGCTCCCTGGCACTCAGGTGCTGGAATGGAAGCTGGTACCCACACTCTGGAAACATTAAAAAGAATTTCACTCAGGACCTTCTCCACAGCTGACCCCACAGCATAGGCTGGCCACTCCTTCCCATAATTTAGGAAGGAATGAAGGATTGGGAGTTTAGACAAAACAGCCAGGAAAGACCTCCACACCGGGAGACGTGGCAGATAAAGCCACACAGATGAAGGAGGCAATGCCCTGGGAGGCTGATCTTGGAGGAGGAAGAGGAGGAACTACTCACGGAGACTGGGTCCCCTGTGCAGGGGGCAGTGGGGAGAGGGCACTGGTAAAAGCAGCCACTCGCCAGGGTACACCCAGCTGGCCGCAGTGTTGCTTTACTGAGGACTATACCACATCTAATCCAAAAGTGACCTGAAGTAACTCATAGCAAAGACTGGGACATTTAAGGCGTTAACACCAGAGGACGGACTAACTTCCTTCCTTCCCTGGTGGCTCCTCTAGCCGAGGGCTCGAAGGGGTAGATGGAGCTGCTTTTTCAGGGCACAAGGCAGTCCTAAAAGGACTCCTAAAACACCAGCTGGACGCTGACTAGCTGGAGGCCGTGTCCCTGCACACCTGAAAAGGGTTCCCTGGCCACTCCCTCCCTAAACAGGGCCGGCTCTCCTCTCGATACCTCTTCCGTCCCTCTGGGATGCCAGCCACACCCTCCAGCTGCACCAACGCGCTGGGCCCACTGCTACGCTCCTGCTGAAGGACGCCCAGGGCTTCTCTCCCTAGGCCCCACAGCCCCTGTCCTTCTCAGACATCGTGCTTCCTCTGGTGGGTCAGGAGGCGATCTTCGTCGTCAAATGTCTGGCCACAGATGGCGCAGCAGAAGGCGCCGTCCCGGATGTGGCTCTTGCGGTGGGTGATGAGGTTGGACTTCTGGCTGAAACTGCGGTCGCAGTCCGGGCAGGCATAGGGCCGCTCGCCGGTGTGGATGCGCCGGTGGGACACCAGGTTGGACTTCTGGCTGAACGCTTTGCCGCAGTCAGGGCACACGTAGGGCTTCTCGCCGGTGTGGATGCGCCGGTGCGCCGCCAGGTAGGGCTTGTGGCGGAAGGCCTTGCCGCAGTCGGGGCACACGAAGGGCCGCTCGGGCGCGTGGTCGCGCCGGTGCGCCGCCAGGTGGCTGCCCTGCGAGAAGCGGCGGCCGCACTGCTCGCACGCGAAGGGCCGCTCGCCCGAGTGCACGCGCGCGTGCGCCACCAGGTGCGTCTTCTTGCCGAAGCTCTTGCCGCACTCGGGGCAGGCGAAGGGCCGCTCCCCGCTGTGCTGCCGCTGGTGCAGCCGCAAGAAGCGCTCGAGCCGGAAGCCGCGGCCGCAGTCGTCGCAGCTGAAGAGGGCCGGGGTCGCCTCGGCCCGGTCCAGCGGAGGCCCCTGGGGCGCAGGCTCCGCCGCAGGCTCCGCAGGGCGGGGCTCCACCGCGCACTCCGAGGCCGAGGCCGGGGCCGGAAGCTGGGGGGTCCCGGTGCCGGGGGTGCCCTGCACGGAGCCTTCCGACCGCTTATGGATCTTGCTGTGCGACAGCAGGTTCGGTTTGTGCCGGAAGCGGCGGCCGCACTCGGTGCACGGATAGGGCTTCTCGCCCGTGTGGATGCGCCGATGCGAGGTCAGGTAGGGCTTGTTGGTGAAGCGCTTCCCGCACTCCGGGCACTGGTGTGGCCGCTCACCCGTGTGCACGCGGCGGTGGGCGATCAGATTGGGTTTGTGGCGGAAGCGCTTGCCGCAGCAGGCACACTGGAAAGGGCGGTCCACTGCGTCTCCGCCCGGACGGGGGGCCGTCACGGCCGGGCGGCCCCGGGGACGGGGCCCCAGAGCCTTAGCTGCTGCCTCCTCCAGAGCTTCAGCCACGTGCACCCGCTTGTGAGCAACCAGCTGGTCCCACTGGGCAAAGCTTCGACCACAGTTGCCGCATATGAAGGGCCGGGCCTCAGGGGCAGGAGGGTGACACCGCTGCAGATGAGTTCGAAGCTGCTTTTGTCGCCAGAAGCGTCTCTCGCATTCGGAACAGGCGATGGGCCTCTTTGCAACCGAGTGGGCCCGCAGATGCAGTACCAGGGCCACCCAACCTTGGAAGCTGTGCCCGCAGAGGTGGCAGGAGAAGCCCAGGTCTGGGATGGCAGATGCATGAACCTGGCGGTGCAATTCTAAGAAAGGGATGTGGCGGAAGCGTCGGCTGCACTCAGGGCAAGGCAGTGGCAGCCTGGCCTGGCACCGCCGGGTGTGAAGCCACAGGGCCATCCAGCCTGGAAAGTGCCTTCGACAGTGGGCACAACGATGGGCCTTGCCTGGGACTCGGCCACCTGGCTGGGCTACTGACTTGCCCAGATGCCTCAACCCTCTGATGGACTCCTTATCCAGAGCCTGGGGGCCCTCCTGGGAGGACCCAGAAAGGAGCCCGGGCTGGGCTGGGCCCATAGCCATGGGGCCCCTGCAGCGCCGTTCCAACATTGGTTCTTCCTCTGCTGAGGATGGAAAAGCAGAATCACTGGAGGGACAAAAGCACCTGCCCCAGTTCCTCCCTTCTGACCTTAGCTGAGGAAGAGAGCACCTCACCCTCTAGAACTCCCAGAGCCCTTGACACCAACCTAGCTATCACTTCAATCATGGGTTTCCAGACAGCATTTCAAGGATCGTTGTATCTTTCTAACCCTACACTCCTTGGAATCTCCTCACAGCAGAGGGGACACGAAACCCCCTCAGTGTCAGGAGGGAGCAGACACTCTGGTGTCAGCTGCACAAACACTGGACCATAGCATTCAACAGAAAATGTGGCCACATCCCCCTACAGGGCCTGATGCTATTGCAAAACTCCCCATTGCCTCTCCTGTGGCTACCACTTCCTTATGCCACAGTGAGCTCCCAGCAGCCCTTTCGAGCAACCATTGAGCTCCCTGCTTGACACACGAAGCAAATGGAAGGCATTAAATGGTGATGGGACTTGCCTGAGGGGCACTGTAAACCATGAGCACAACTAAAATTTGGGGCAGGTCTTCTAAACCCCCAGGCCAGTATGCCTTCCTCCTAAAATACCTACTTGTGCAAAGATCCTGTCAAAAGAAGTCACCAAAGTCTTTTATTTTTCCATGCGACAAGGAAGACCCTTTCAGAGTCAACAACCTCAGCTCTAGGGCAGCGGCCTGCATGGCCAGTGAGAACAGCCTTTCTCCAGGACTTAAGAGGAGTGGAATGCCTGTCCCAGCACAGCCTAATGCCAGGCCACTGCCTGTCCAAAATGCCCACCTTCTGCCCACCTGCCCTCCTCCACCCACACACATGATTGGGACATCTCAGGAAGGAAAGCTCTCCCCAAGCCAAGAAACACCCACGCCCTGGAGGCCAAGATCCCTGGGGTGCTGAGGATTATTGGAGCAAGAAAAGCAAAGGGAAGATTGTAATCTCTGCCCCTTGCCTGGTCCTGCCCTATCCTGGCCAGGGACTGCCCCCTGTTCAGCTCCTCCACAACAAAGGGGAGCCCAGATGCCTGCCTGAGAGCCTCCTACACGGCATCGGGATGGCAGTGAGGCTCCTCGGGGACCCTTTGTGCCTGCTCACAAGCTCCAGTCAGGCACAGCCTCCTGAATTCTCTACAGCCTGTACTTCTCACATATGGGTAATATGGACAGTCTCATCCCTTGAGGGTTGTCTGAGCCCTGGGAATACTGCAGGGTATGAGAAGGGGATCTTTCCCCCAGTAAACCTCTGTCTTTCTGCCAGGACAAGTAGGCCTGAGCACTGAGGCTTTGGGCTGGTTTGGAGAACAACAACAACAAAAAGGCCAGACTCTACCCTGGAGGCTGCAGAGCCCGGGATGAGGCTCTTTCCTGATCCTCGGGGAAATGTTCCTGGGGACACTTCTGCCGCCGCAGCGCCTGCTTCGGCCCAAACTCCTGTAGCCCCCGGATGTTAGAGAAAACTGTAGCAATAAAGACACCCCTATCCCCATGGCAGCGCTCGGGCCTCTAGCTGCAGAGAGGCCAGCCTTACCTGGGGAAGGGAGAGAGAACGCGTGTGAGGCTCTGCGTTCCTCCAGGGCGGTCATCTTTGTGCCATCACCCGGTCCTCCTCCTCCCCCCGCCCCACCACCACCACCAACCATCACCACAAAGCCACAGGCTTTCGGCCTTAAGCTCCACACCCTGCCTGGCAGAGTGACCTCAAGTGGAGACTACATTTGTAAATGAATATGGCCCTTCACTACAGAAGCACACAGCTGCCTTTAAAGAAGTGTCACCTCCTGCTCCTGGGCAGGGTCACGGAAGAATTCTCCATTCTGTGGCTAGGGTCTATTTTCCTTGCGGGTCAGGGGCAGCAGCAACTCGGGAATTCCTGCGGGCTCCCCTTCCCCCACTCTCCGTCCCGGCAGGAATTCCAGGCCGGTGCGTTTCCCAGGGAGCAGCGCCGAGCGCGCCAGGGTGCCCGGGACTCTGGCAGAATCCCCATCGGCATCCTGGATGGCCAAGGGCGGCCGAAAGCCCGCACGCGGGCACGCACACGCATGCACACGCACACACACTGCCCCCCTGTTCTATGTGCGCGTGTCCTCCGTCCACGTCCGCAGGCACGCGGGCCCCGCGCAGCCTGGGGAGCGTGTGCGCAGGTGCGCTCGTCCCCCCCCGCGTAACCCGCACCCCACGGCCGCGCACGCCGCGGTCACGCGCCCCCTCCCCCCCCGCAGGTGGAGCCGCCCGCGCGGTGCCCCGCGCCCATGCCCGGGGACCCTACCTCTCCCTCGGGCCGTGCAGGGACGCGCCGCCCGTCCATGGAGCCCCTGGCCCGCTCCCCGCCCCGCCGCGGCGACAGCGGCAGGTTCGAGTTCACAACCGCCAGGCCCGTCCTCAACCTCCCCCCTCCCACTCCCCCTCCCCGACACCCGCCGGGTTCCCAGCGCCACGTGACTACAGGAGCTGCCGAGGGTCAGTCTCCGCATCCGCGGCCGCGGCCTGGGGACGGGACGGGGCGGGGCCAGGACGGGTCACTCTTCGCCGGCTCCCTCCCAGCCGCCGTGGACTTGGCTCGGGCTCTGTGGCTAGAGCGGCCGTGGTCAGCTCGGCTTTTCCGAGACCGTCCGCAGCTCAGGTTTGCAGCCCCTTCGTCCGTGCGGTGGACGCGGCCACACTGGCTTCTTAAGAAGCCCGTCCGGAGACGCTCGCGTCGAGCCCGTGCGCACCGGACCATCCGGGTTGCAGCCCAGCCGCGCACCCACCCACGGCCCGCAGCGCAAAGACGAGGACGGACCGCGTGACCTTTGAAAGACCCCGTGTCCCCGACACTAACAAAGATCAGCAGTGACCTGGCTTCTGAGGGCTGCAGGCCAGGCGACAGCCGGGGTGGCCTTTGGCATGCCTGGGCGCAGCAGCCAGGGTGGCGTCTGCGGAGGCAGGTGTCGATCTGGGCCCCGTGACTCACCCACTGGCAGGTGGCCTTGGCTTTCCAAACCCTTCCTGGAACTGCCAGTGTAGTATAATTTCATGCCTCTAGATTACTTTCCACAAAGACAAATATTTTGGATTGTACAATTATTGCTAAACACTTTCAAAATCTGTGGGATAAAGGGCCATCTCGCTCCCTCATACTTTTGCCTCTTAGAACCAATTACATTTGATATTTTGGCGTGTCCCCCCCCGTGTTTATGGACATCCAGTTTATGTTTGGGATACTGGGGTAGTGCGACTATATATTCTTTTTAAAAAAATTTTTATTGACAACTTCCATAATTGTAGACAATATCCCATGGTAATTCACTCCCTTCCCCCACTTTCCCCTTTGAAACTCCACTCTCTATCATATCCCCTCACCCTCTCAATCAATCTCTCTTTTATCTTGATGTCATGATCTTTTCCTCCTATTATGATGGTCTTGTGTAGGTAGTGTCAGGGGATATCCAGGCCATTTTGTGTCTGGAGGAGCCGGTTGTAAGGAGTCCTACTCTTCCTTTGGCTCTTACATTCTTTCCACCACCTCTTCCACAATGGACCCTGAGCCTTGGAAGGTGTGATAGAGATGTTTCAGTGCTGAGCACTCCTCTGTCCCTTCTCAGCACCATGGTGCCTTCTGAGTCATCCCAAGGTTGCCACCATCTGAAAAGAGAAACTTCTCTAACCAAAAGTGAGAGTAGCATTAATGTATGGGTGTGGACATTAAGACAAGTGCTTACTGGGCAGTTTGGTGAGCATAGTATATACATTTAGCCAGACACCAGCAGATATTACACCCCTAGGGCTTATGACTACCCCAGCTGTAAGTTTTCAGTATCAGGGATGTATTCCCTCCCATGGAGCAGGCCTCCAGTCCAATAAGACAGCAGTTGGTTTCCCCCACAACAGACATGCCACTATTGCACCCGTTGGCTCATTAGGCCTGACTGGCCAAACTAAAGGCTTGCAGTGTCCACTGTTGAGTATCTTCACTGGTGATTTCTCTCTCTCCCATTGAACTGCATGCAGCATAGCTTTTTCCAGCTTTCTGTCAGCTGGTCCACATGGAGGAAATTTTCAGCTCAGCTCCAGCAGGATTTTTCAGTGACCTTGTAATCAAGTTTGTGGAGTCTTCAGCAATAGGGTTAGGGTTAGGTCTTACCATCTATTCCTGGCAAGAGCCTCGGCAATGGCCTGTAATGTTTTGGGGGTATCCGTGACCTCCCTGGCCAACAACTCACTGGAAGGTACCCCATTCCTGGCACTGAAATTTTTCTAGTAACAGTCTATGTCTTCTGAGTGTTTCATTGTCAGAAAAGTAGGTTTCCATGTGACTTATTTATATCCTCTTAGATTTTGATTAGCCCTCCCTCCACCTTTCCTTGACTCAGTCCTCTCCCCTGACCTCACTTAGGCCTTTTCACCCCCATTAATCTGTTCTTCTACTTACATGTCCCCCCTCCCTCCTTTTCTATTCCCTTTATATCCCCTTTCTAGCATACTGGCTTCTGCTACTGAGTTTTATTCCTACTCACATAGAAGTCCAATCATTTGTAGCTAGGATCCACATAGGAGAGGGAACATGTGACATTTGGCTTTCTGGGCCTGAGTTACCTCACTAAGTATAATTTATTTATAATTTATAAATTTATAGTTTATTTTTATTTATTTATTTATTTGAGGGGGGAGAGAGGAAGGGAGATGGGAGGGTGAACACACCAGGGACTCTAGCCACTGCAAACGAACTTCAGATGCATACATCACCTTGTGCATCTGGCCTACATGGATCCTGGGGAGTTGAACCTGGGTCCTTTGCAGGCAAGCACCTTAACGGTTAACCCATCTTTCCAGCCCTTACCCATTTTAAAGATTGAAAGATTGGGTTTGTTATTTGGAAGGCATGCATTAAGTAAAAATATTAACTTGTAGTTCACAAAATTTTTATTCAGATTATTCTTTTTATTGTTTTCCATTTTCTGAGACAGGATCTCACTATGTAGCCCAGGTTGGCCTCAAACTCAGGTTTTCTGCATTGGCCTCCCAAGTAGTAGGATCACAGGTGTACCCACCCCACTTAAACAACCAGACTAATGGCTGAGGGCCTAACCTAATGAATGAAGACTGTCCCAGCTTTTGATGTGCTTGCCTGAGAAAGACAGCGCTGGACAGGGCTGGGAGACCACTGGATAGCAGAAATTGACAGCTGGCCAGGGACGATGTAGTTTGTCTTCTGGCAGAGCCTGCGGGGTCTCTGTATGGAGTTAGACAGCTGAATAACTGAATACACCTACATACTGTTTAGCAGCAACTCCAAGACCACACCCACTTCCTGGAGATATTCTGTCCCAAGCTTCCCCACCAGACTTGCTCATACACCCAACAAATCTGTGCCACCATCTGCCACCGTGTTGATGCCCCGCCTCACGTGAACGGCACAGAAATGGTCCACGCTGCTGTTCCACAATGTGAGAGGGTACCAGGAAGCTTTTCCACTATAGTGCAACATTGGAACTATCTCCTGGGTTTGTGTTTCAATCAAAATAAAACCATTGGTGATTTCTGAGCAGAGGAGGGGATGAGGAAAAGAGAGGGAAACGTCACTGTATTGGAGTTAGGCACCGCATCTATTCTTGTGAACATCTGCCTCCGATAGCATCCCCCAAGGCCAAGTACAACACTCACAGAGCTGTCCCGGACTGGGGAGGAAAGGGAAGGCGCGTCTCACACTGACCCAGATGGAGAACAAGCCGCTGGGTGTAATGCCCTGCACCAAGAGAAAGCAGTGGGGAGACCAGAATATGTTACCCCAAAATATGAAGCGTTGTTGAGCTGAAGGCAATTAAGACATAGATTCAGGAGGAGCCTCTGCCCTCCTTGGCTCCAAGCAGGAGAAGGGAGAAGGCAGAAAGGACCCACCACCAGCAAGAGCAAAGGTTAATGGCTGGAGATTGCTTGAGGCCCTTACGGGCCTGGATGTGGCACCAGAGGAACCCATTTCTGCCAGTTTTCCCAGCGGCTCTTCATGGGCAGCTACCCACATTGCCACAGTTGCTGCCCCTAGAGACCAAGGTTTCCTGTGCTTTGTCATTTCTCTAAAAAGTCACCATTTGGACTGAGATGTAGCTCACTCGCTTAGCATGCATGATCCACTAGGTTAGATTCCCCAACCCTGTGAAGAAAACATAAGCAAATAACGCTTTGAATTCAGTGTTCTTTGTTGAAGATGATAAATAAACTGAAATTGAAAGCTGCCTCTGAGAACTACTCACCCCGGGTGTCTCCCACATATATGTGAAATACACATGTTAACAGATGTCCCAGCTGGGTGGGAGGCAGAGGCAGAGGTAGGATCGCTGTGAGTCAGGCTGTGACTACAGAGTGAGTTCCAGGTCAGCCCAGGCTAGAGTGAGAGCCTGCCTCAAAAGAAACAAGACACAAATGTCCATGTTTTCCTCTCTTTTGTGAAAGGGGTCTGATCCGCCTAAGAAACTGAAGGGGTTGAGAAGGAAAAAAAAAAAAATTCAGCAGCTCTGGTGAAACTGAAGAAAGCCTCCACTGTGGTTGGGGGTGGTTTGTCCCCTCATAAAGTCACATTGAAATTTACCAGCTCAATCCCAAGTACTATGAAAAAAGGAAGGAAGGAAAGGAGGAGGGAAGGAGGAAAATAGATGTGACTGGTAGCTTTCATTGTAACGGTGTTAGGAAGGAACCTTCAAGAGTCGTTACAGTGGGCTGGAGAGATGGCTTAGCAGTTAAGGCACTTGCCTGTGAAGTCTAAGGACCTAGGTTCCATTCCCCAGAACCCATGTAAGCCAGATACACATGGTGGTGTGTGCATCTGGAGGTCGTTTGCAATGGCTAGAAGCCCTGGTGCACTCTCTCTCTTCTTCTTCTGCTCTCTCTCCTCTAACAAATAAATAAAAATATAACTTCTTTAAAAAACAAGAGTGGGAGCCGGGCATGGTGGCGCATGCCTTTAATCCCAGCACTCCGGAGGCAGAGGTAGGAGGATAGCCGAGAGTTTGAGGCCACCCTGAGACTACATAGTGAATTCCAGGTCAGCCTAGATCAGAGTGAGACCCTACCTCCAAACACCAAAAAAAAAAAAAAAAAAAAAAAAAGAGTGATTAGGGGTTAAGAGGGGTTAAGGCCTTTCTTTCAGAACCAGATTGCTATAAATCCAGGATGCCTTGATTTTCTCTCTTCTGCACAGTCCCACATTCCTTTCTGATGCCAACTGCAATGTGAAATAGCATAAAGTAGCCCGGTGTGGTGGCACACACCTTTAATCCCAGCACTTGGGAGGCCCAGGTAGGAGGATTGCCTGTGAATTCAAGGCCAGCCTGGACTATAGCAAGACCCTACCTTGAAAAACCAAAAATAAATAAATAAACAAACAAACATATGAAGACACCCCCTGCCTGTTCAAGTTTAACAACTGAGGTGAAAGGGGGCTTGTTTAGGAAAAGAGCAGAGTGCTCCAGCACTCTACTTTTGAAAAAGCTCTGCCTGCAGGAAGGCACGCACATGACATCACGCTACTGCAAAGGACAATGCTGAAACAGGTTCTCAAGGCCTGAGTTGAGATCAGATGTCAGTCTCCACAGATCTGCAGCACAAGGCACTTTCTATTGCATATCCAGTTCCCAGGGTCTATTTTACTAAAAGAAACAGAATACAGTTGGTAGGAAGGATGCCAGTGGGCACCTCGGGTTTCCTGCAGAGGAAGCTGGTATGTGTGGGTGCTCCACAGCAGAAACACTCCACCCACTGCCTCTACCTGCTGCCACCTGGCTGGCCACAGCCTCTCTCACCTGGGCTTCTGAAGCAGCTGCCCCCACTCTCCAAGCCTCCACCCTGGCCTGTGGGGACCTGCTATCCTTTAGTCAGTTTGACCCTTTTAAAAGTGAGTTATTGTCTGGAGAGATGGCATAGTGGTTAAGATCCTTGCCTGCAATGCCTAAGGACCCAGGTTCAATTACCCAGTGCCCATGTAAGCCAGATGCACAAGGTGGTGCATGTGTCTGGAGTTCACTTACAGTGCCTAGAGGCCCTGGTGCACCCATTCTTCCTCTCACACACACTCTATCTGCCTCTCTCTCTCTCAAATAAATAAAATATATTTTTTAAACTGGGTGTGGTGGCGCACGCTTTTAATCCCAGCACTCAGGAGGCAGAGGTAGGAGGATCGTCATGAGTTCGAGGCCACCCAGAGACCAACTAGTGAATTCCAGGTCAGCCCGAGGTACAGTGAGACTCTACCTTGAAAAAAAAAAAACCCAAAAAACAAAAAAAAAAAGAAATTATATATATATATATATACTTTTTAAAGTGAATCAAATCCAATATCACCCCCACGTAGGAGCAGCCAATGAGGACTTCTCATACTTACAAAAGGCTACTGTTGAAACAGACTTCTTGAGAATAATATTTTTTGATTTGATTTTGGTTTTGGTTTTGGTTTGGTTTTGAGACAGGGTCTTGCTATGTATCCTTGCCTAGGAATTCATAATCCTCCACCCTCAGCCTCCTGAGTGCTGAGATTATAGGCCAGTAGTAACACCATGTCTAGCTCCAGATGGGGCAATTTATAACAAACAAAGATTTGTTTCTTAAAATGCTAGAGGCTGGGCTGGAGAGATGGCTTAATGGTTAGGCACATGCCTGTGAAGCCCAAGGTCCTCAGTTCAATTCTCTAGGTCCCACATAAGCCAGATGCACATGGTGGCGCTTGCATCTGGAGTTCGTTTGCGGTAGCTAGAGGCCCTAGTGTGCCCATTTTCTCTCTCTCTCTCTCTCTAATAAAAAAATTAATAAAAGTAAAATATTTTTTTTTAATGCTAGAGGCTGAGAATAGAATGTCAAGGCCAAAAGGATCCTACCTGATGAGGGTCTTCATGATGGAAGGTGAAAGAGCAGAAAAGCACATGTCATGTACACAAAAGCTTGAGAGAGAGAGAGAGAGACAGGAAGGAAGAGGGGCCCCCACTTATCCTTTTTTGGGGAACCCACTCCTGTGATAACAAACCTGCTCCTTTAATAGCAGCATAACCCATTGTCTCATGACCTCACCACCTCTTAAAGGTCTCACCTCTCATTGCAGTTCAAGTTTCTGACAGTGCATGTTAGGAGATGTATTTTCTCATGGCGGTGACAAAATACCTGACAACAGCAATTTCAGAAAGGCTTTCACCTTGGCTCACAGACTGGGGGCACAGTTGGTCATAGCGGGAAAGGGAAGTGGACCCAGCTGTGGCTGCAGGAGCATGAGGCAGCTGGTCACCTTGCCTCAGCAGTCAGGAAGCGAGCAACACACAAGTGCTAGCGCTGAGCCCACCTCCTCCTTTTTCCTGTTTCTTCAGTGTAGGACCCCAGCCCCTGGGATGGTGCTGCTGACATTCAGGATGGGTCTCTCTTCAGTTAAACCTCTCCAGAAGAAGCATGCTCAGGGGTGCACCCAGAGGTGCTTTCAAATCCAGTTCACAGGAAACATTTAGATCACAGCAGACTGTATCTGCTTGGCCATTTTGTCTTTGCAAACTCTTTGAAGACTGTATGTGATGCACATCTCATTCTGGTTTAATACTTATTCAAAAATAAAGCTGGTGGGCTTCGTGGTTAAGGCACTTGCCTGCAAAGCCAAAGGACCCCGGTTTGATTCCCCAGGACCCACATAAGCCAGATGCACAAGATGGCGCATGCGTCTGGAGTTTGTTTGCAGTGGCTGGATGCCCTGGCATGCCCGTTCTCTCTCTCTCCTCTCTCCCTCTGTCTGACTCTGTCTCTCTCAAATAAATAAATAAAAATAAAATATGATAAAATCAAAATAATAATAATAATAATAATAATAAAGCTGGCTGGGGGCATGGCTCACTTGGGGCTTGCCTGGCATGTACAGAGCCCTGGGTACAATCCCTAGTACCACATAAATCAGGTGTGGGGGCACAAGCCTGGGACCCCAGCACTCAGGAAGGAGAGTCAAGAGCATCAGGAGTTCTAGCTCATCCTCAGGTGTCTGAGTTCAAGGCCAGCCTCGGGTACATAGACCCTGTCTTAAAAACAGGTGGAGAGATGGCTGTGGTTAATTGCTTGCCTGTGAGTTCAAGGCCAGCCCCATATAAGCTGGATGTACAAGGTGGTGCATACATCTGGAGGCACCCTGTCTTCTGTTGCTCTCAAAAAATAAATAAATAATAAAACAGGCAAACAAACAACAAAAATATTAAAGATGGGCTGGGCAGATGGATCAGCAGTTAAAGGCATTTGCTTGCAAAGTCTGCTGGTTCTTAGTCTGCTGGTTCGGGTTGGATTGTCCTATACCCACAAATTGATGCATGTGTCTGGAGTTCATTTGCAGTGGCAAGAGGCCCCGGTGCACACATACACTCTCTCTCTGCCTTTCATAAATAAAAATACTTTTTAAGCCAGGAGTGGTGGCACACACCTTTAATCCCAGCATGTGGGAGGCAGAGGTAGGAGGATCGCTGTGAGTGTGAAGCCACCCTGAGACTACAGACTGAATTCCAGGTCAGCCTGGGCTACAGTGAGACCCTACTTAGAAAAAATTTTTTTAATATTAAAGATGAAAGGCTGAAGAGATGCTCAGTGGTTAAGGCACTTGCCTGCGAAGCCTAAGGACTCAAATTTGATTCCCCAGTACCCACAGAACAACAGGTGTGCAAGGTGGCACATGTGTCTGGAGTTTGTTTGAAGTTGCTAGAGGTCCTGGTGTGCCCATTCTCTCCCTCTCTGTCTCTGTAATAAAAATAAATAAATAAATAAATAAATAAATAAATAAATAAAAATATTAAAGAGGAAGCCACTTTCTTTTTTGGTTAGCTCTCTTCTCTAGGTAAGCTGGAAATTTTGTTTTTAATTATATCTTTGTAATCTAATTGCATGTCAAAATTCATAGCTTCCATCTGTTGAGTGCATTTTGTCATATGAGGCATATACTTGGGTTTAAGAGCTTAAAGACTGGGGTCTATTGTTCAGCCCAGCACACCATTCCCATACTTTGTAGCCTGGAATTCAACTCTATTGTTCTTCATAGCACCTATTAATGTAGTTAGTTGTTTACATATTTTTTCTAGTTCCCCACTGTAGATATATAAAAAAAAAAATATAAAAAAAAGACCAAAAATAAGAGGCCCAAAAATAAAAAGTGAAATTCCTCACTTTCCAACAGTCATATCCTAACTGCTGGGAGCCTGATCCAGTGACTTGTGGTTAATGTCAGCTGTGTGTGACAGCGCACACCTTTAATCCCAGCACTTGGGAGGGAGGCAGAGGTAGGAGGATCGCCATGAGTTTGAGGCCAACCTGGGTCTACAGAATGAATTCCAAGGTCAACCGGGGCTAGAGAGAGATCCTACCTCCAAAAAATATAGGAGGCAGGTGTGGTGGCGCACACCTTTAATCCTAGCACTCTGGGGGCCAGAGGTGGGAGGATCACTGTGAGTTGGAGGCCACCCTGAGATTACATCGTGAATTCCATGTCAGCCTGGGCTAGAGTGAGACCCTACCTCGGAAAAGAAAAAAGTAGTAACCTCAAATATGACCCCCACACAAGTGGCACAGGAGGTAAGGCCAGCTGACCTCTCTTAACTGCTATAACAGGACTCCGTTCCCTCGGAGGGAGCACTTCTCCCCCTCTGAGAATTGACCTGCTATGTTTCTGTCCACAGTATCTATTGTGTGTGTGTGTGTGTGTGTGCACATGCCTGTGTGGTATGTATGTGTGCATGTATATGCATGTGAGCATATGTGTATGCACAGGCATGTGTAGTGGTGTGTGTGTGTGTGTGTGTGTGTGTGCATGTAGAGGGAAAGCAGAGATTAACATTCGGTGCTTTCTTATTTTTTTCTTTTTTCTTTTTTTTTTTTGTTTGTTTGTTTGTTTTGTTTTTCAAGGTAGGGTCTCACTCTAGCCCAGGCTGACCTAGAATTCACTATGTAGTCTCAGGGTGGCCTTGAACTCAGTGGCGCTTCTCCTACCTCTGCCTCCTGAGTTCTAGGATTAAAGGTGTGTGCCACCACACCCGGCTTACATTGGGTGCTTTCTTTAATATATATATTATAATTATTATTATTATTTATTTGTTTGAGAGAGAGAAAGGGAGAATGGGTGCACCCACGTCTACAGCCACTGCAAATGAACTCCAGATGCATGCACCACCTTGTGCATCTGGCTTACGTGGGTGCTGGGGAATGAAACCTGGGTCCTTTGGCTCTGCAGGCAAGTCCTTAACCACTAAGCCATCTCTCCAACCCTGGGCACTTTCTTGATCACTGCCTTCCTTATTTTACTGAGGCAGAATCTCTCACTTGAGCATTCAGCTACTCTAGCTGCCAGCCTGCCCCAGGGAGCTCCTGTCTCAGACTGCTGAGAGCTGGAATTACATGTGGGATGGGTGCCATGCCTACCTGGCATCTACACGGGTACTGGAGATTTGAAACCATGTCCTCACATTTTTCTCACTGAGTCATCTCCCCAGCTCCCAGTTTCTATGCTTTATTGAAATGTTTACATCAGGGCTGGTGAGATGGCTTAGTGGTTAAGGCACTTGCCTGAAAAGCCAAAGGACCTCTGTTCAATTCCCCAGTACCCACGTTAAGCCAGATGTACAAAGTCGCACATGCTTCTGGAGTTTGTTTTCAGTGGCTGGAGGCCATGGAGCACCCATTCTCTCTCTCTCTCTCTCTCTCTCTCTCTCTCTCTCTCTCTCTTTCTCTCTGCCTCTTTCCATCTCCCAAATAAATAAGTAAGTAAATAAAAATTTTTAAAAATTACATCAGGGGCTAGAGAGATGGTTTAGCAGTTAAGGTGTTTGCCTGCAAAGCCAAAGGTTCCTGGTTCAATTCTCCAGGACCTACATTAAGCCAGATGCACAAGGTGGCGCATGCACCTGGAGTTCGTTTGCAGTGGCTGGAGGCCCTGGCGTGCCCATTCTCTCTCTCTCACTCTTTCTCTCAAATGAATAAAATAATATATATATATATTAAAAGATTACATCAATTCTGATCTATCAGATCCCTACCCCCATGCCTTGGGCTTTTTATTCCAGGCATTCATCACAAAATCAGCCACACACACAAAGGCAGAGATTCGGTTTGTCTTCTTCATCACAGTACAGCCAGCACCTAGAAGAGTGTCTGGCCTGCAGTGGGTACTCACTAAGCACCATCCCATGGCCGAGCCAATCTCACGAGGCCACACTAATTTGTCCAAGCTTCTTCCTTGGCTGTTGCTCCTAAGCAGGAAACAGAAGCTGGGGAGAGCTGACAGCAATTTAAATCATACATGAGACAGGCAGCAAACAAGAAACTGAAGATGGGCTGGAGAGATGGCTTAGCGGTTAAGCGCTTGCGCTGTGAAACCTAAGGACCCTGTTTCAAGTCTCAGTTCCCCAGGACCCACATAAGTCAGATGCACAAGGTGGCGCATGCACCTGGAGTTCGTTTGCAGTGGCTGGAGGCCCTGGTGCACCCATTCTCTCTCTCTCTCTCTCTCTCTCTGCCTCTTTCTCTCTGTCTGTCACTCTCAGATAAATAAAAATACAATAAGTCTTTTGAAGAAACACATTAAAAAAAGAAACTGAAGACATCTTGGGTCTGTAAGTCTCCTATCAGAAGGACTCTAGCAGAGTCCTACATAGATTCTTTTGCCACGAGCATTTATAACTGGATGCAAGACCCTAGGAAAACCCTGCCTCTGAGGGCTACCTCATATGGCCAGAGGAACGTGCTTGGGGAAGGAAGCACACTGCAGTCTTGGGACCAGGCATTGCCAGAAAAACCCCGCAGCAGGCACCGGGGACTTCAGTTGTGAGAAGATGCTTGGCCTGATGTAGAAGTCTCCTTTGCGGTTTTTGCAGGGTCAAGCCTCTCCTATTGTTACGATGGCCATGTCTCCTTCAACTCCTAGCTGGGATCCGGTAATGCCATCTTCAATTTAATTCAGAAGGTGGATTTAGAAGCCAGTGTTGTACCTCTTCTTGCTTTAATAGCTAGTAAAAGCCAAATCTGGCTTGGAGACGCAAGGAAACTCCATGCGGTGTTTCTGTAAAGGCTTTGCGATGCCGCAGAAGCAGGTGTGCTCTCGAGTGTTTTGTTTTCTCTGGGTGACAGGTGCTGCTGCTTGCAAATACCATCTGTACATGTTTACCAAAGAACTCAGCCCTCTCCTCTTGGCTCCCTCCTGCCCAGACTCCCTTCCAGTAGAACCACTCAGGAGACTCCAAGAATCCCGGTCAGCTTGGCTTCAGTCTGTGTCTCTGATCTGCTTCCAGAGCCAAATCTGGGTCACAGTGAAACTTGGTGCCTCCAAGTTGGCCGGGAAATCTCAGATGTCCTCAAAAGCAGTCTGCCTGCTCCGTGTGTGTGTGTGTGTGTGTGTGTGTGTGTGTGTGTGTGTAGGTCAGAGGATAACTTTGAATGCCAGTCTTCTCCTTCCACATTGTTTTTTGTTTGTCTGTGTGCTTGTTTTTTTTTTAATATTTTATTTATTTACTTATTTATTTACTTAACAGAGAGAAGGAGGGAGAGAAAGAGAGAGAGAAAGAGGCAGAAAGAGAGACTGGGCACACCAAGGCCTCCAGCCACTGCAAACAAACTCCAGATGCATGCGCCCCTTGTCATCTGGCTAACGTGGCTCCTGGGGAATCGAAACTGGGTCCTTTGGCTTTGCAGACAAACATCTTAACAGCTAAGCCATCCCTCCAGCCCTTGTTTGGTTTTTCTTTAGGTAGGGTCTCACTCTAGCTCAGGCTGACCTGGAATTCACTATATAGGCTCAGGGTGGCCTCGAATTTACAGCCATCCTCCTACCTCTGCCTCTGCTGGGATTAAAGGCATGCAATGCCACACCCCACCACTTTTTTTTTTTTTTTTTTTTTTTGAAGTGGGTCTCTCATTGTTCACACCTTGCAGGCAATTCTCCTGTCTCCACCTCCCTTCTCACCCCAGGGCTGCTGGGAGTACAGACGCTCATACCACAGTTATTTGTTTTTCATGGGATCTTGGGACCCAAACCCAGGTTCTCACCTTGTGCAGCAAGGACTTTACCCACTTTACCCCCCCAGCCCTGTGTTCACTTTCTCAAGATGCCAGAGGACAACCTCCCCCGCAGTAGGAAGTAAGAAAAGGCTTATTTTTTTATGATATTAGTAATTGTAACAATATGTCATGTTTAACAATTACATAGTAACATTCTATTAAGTTACTGCATTCAACCAAATGCCACACTAAAATTAATTTTTCATATGCCCCATTTATGGTTTGTTCATGTTAAATTGCACTGTAATATATAGTATATTCAACAATATGCTAAATATGAATTTTCAAAAGGCTTTATTTGAAAAGCGTTTAACTTCACAGAGTCTGAAATGACTCCAAGCCCCTCCCCCTGGCTGAGATCTGCTCTGTGCTGGGCTGTGCGGGTGCCGGAGAAAGACAATGAAGTAAATTGGTCTAAGTTCTGGGCAGAATGGAGTTAAGAGAAGTCCTTAAGACTACATTACAAATCAGTAAGCGATGAAAGGCTATACTAACTGTGTGAGGGAAAATAGTTCTACAGCCTTGAAATTTGAAAAACTTTTCAAGTCCGGGTTTTGATGCGTAATGGACATAGTTCCGGCTCAGCAGCGCCATCTAGTGGTGAACCTCGGGCGAAGTCCAGCGGATTAGAATGGACTCTGAAATCCAGTTTGGTATTAAGCTTAACCGGTTTGATTTAGAAAAAAGAGATTTGTCACTAAGAACGTTGACATTGGTTATCAACTCTGTAATAGTGAAGGTTCTTTCTGTTACTTGTCGCACTTTCTTGAAAGAGTCATCACAAATTTTGTTGCCTTAAGGCGTGTCCACTTCCATTGAAATTTCATTTCCCATTGAGGCTGGAAAGCAGGACTATGAGGGCTGGAGAGATGGCTTAGCTGTTAAGGCGTTTGCCTGCGAAGCCAAAGGACCCAGGTTCAATTCCACAGGACCCACGTAAGCCAGATGCACAATGGGGCACATGCATCTGGAGTTCGTTTGCAGTGGTGTGCCCATTCTCTGTGTCTGTCTCTCTTCTATCTTCTCTGCTTGCAAATAAGTAAATAAAATAAAATAAAAAATATTTTTAAAAAGAGGTTGACAGAGGACACGTGTGGGACAGAGCGCACAGAAAGAGCCTGTGTGAGACAAGCAAATGCTGGAGCTGCCCCATGCAAGTGACACAAAGTCCCACCACCCTCTGGCTTGGGGCCCCGGAGCTTCTGGCTGTTCTCCCGTCCAGGAAATCACGTGATTTCTTTCCTAATAAGCCATCTCTTCTTTCACCGCCATCCTCGCATCCCTGTCCAATTTCTTGTTCCAGGACATAAGACATAAGAATCTAGAAATCTTAGCCAGCAGACCACGATGTCCACCTATAAGGCCATCACATTCAAATGTTATAAATTGTTGGGTTGGAGGCAGAGTAAGCTGCGGAACTCCTGCCTAGCGTGCAGGAGGCCACGGTCCCACCTAAAGCCCCACCAAATCAAACCAAATGTTAAAAGTAGAACCTTGAGTGGCTGGAGAAATGGCCTAGTGGTTAAGCGCTTGCCTGTAAAGCCTAAAGACCCTGGTTCGAGGCTCAATTCTCCAGGTCCCACATAAGCCATATGCACAAAGTGGCGCATGCATCTGGAGTTCGTTTGCAGTGGCTGGAGGCCCTGGCACGCCCATTCTTCCTCTCTCTCTCTCTCTCTGCCTCTTTCTCTCTCTGTCACTCTCAAGTAAATAAACAAAAATTTTTTTAAGTAGAACCTTAACTTCTTATCTTCTTTTGCCTTTTATTTTCTCTTTCAGATAAATGTCTGGATCCACATAATTTTTACCAAGGTAGTTACTAGGTTTTGTTTGTTTGTTTGTTGTTTTCAGTGCAGTTAGCCTTATAAGCCTGGGTTTTTTGTTGTTGTTGTTGTTCACAAAGTACCTTGTTACTTGTGAACTGGGATTCCCTTTTGCGGGCACTTAGTCTCATTAGTTAAATTCAGAAAACAGACTCAGAGGGAAGCTAGGAAGCAATTTTATTAGAGTTTGAGGGAGCCAGGCGTGGTGGCACACACCTTTAATCCTAGCACTTGGAAGGCAGAGGTAAGAGGATCAGCGAGAGTTGGAGGCCACCCTGAGACTACATAGTGAATTCCTGGTCAGCTTGAGCCAGAGTGAGACCCTACATCAAAAACAAAAACAAAAATAAAATTAAAATAAAGCAATAGAGTTTGAGGAGAAAACCGCAGGACAGGCAAGCACTAAATCTCAGCAGCTGCTGGAGGAGGGAGGTGGAGGATGGGAAGAGAGACAGTCCAGGTCTAGAGAAATTACCCAGGTAGCACGTCAAGAGTTAGAGAAAGCACCCACATGGTAGATCCAGAGTGTAAGGGAAATAAACATGTGGTCGATTCAGAGACCAGAGGAAAATCATACTTGTAATCAAAGTGAGACGTTACTCTAAAGCATGAAGCAGAGGCAAGTAGAAAATTATCCAGGCCAAGAAACAGTATTCTGCGCTGGGTGTGGGGGAGCCAGACTCACATGGATCTAAGTAGCACAGGGCAGAGCAAGGAGGAACACTGAGAGAGAAAAAGAGCGCTGCAAACAGCCTTTATAGTCAACTGAAAATGTATTCTTGCTGGACGTGGTGGCGCACGCCTTTAATCCCAGCACTGGGGAGGCAGAGGTAGGAGGATTGCTCTGAGTTCGAGACCAGCCTGGAACTACTACAGAGGGAATTCCAGGTCAGTCTGGGATAGAGTGAGACCCTCCCTTGAAAAAAAAAAGGAAGAAAGAAAATGAATTCTTTCATCAGACTCGAGCTGCCCATCTAGGTAGCGTGCGAGACTGGACAGCAGGAGGCACTGCAGCTCCTGCAGAGGAGTCTCCGTCAGACAGGAGTTGTATTCCTGAGTTTCTTTCGTGCCAGGGCAAATTGGCATGTGGGATGGCATCTTCTGGTTCTCTCTGGACTTCTAGTTCTAACTGAAATGTCTAAAAGAACCTAGCTTTCCCCTGTTTCTCCTCAAGAGCACATTTGGTTGTCTGTGCATGAACTTATGCCACATGTGGTACATGTGTGGAGATGTGTGCATGTGAAAATGCACACGTATGGAGATGCATTCATGTGCAGGCACACACATGTGGAGGCCAGAGGACCACTTTAAGGTATCTGTATGCCACTCTATTTGAGACAGGGTTTGTTAGACTGGCTGGCCTGGCAGTGCCACTTTGAGTCTGGCTTTGTGTAGGTTCTGGGAATTCATTCCTAGCCCGCAGGCTTTTCAAGCAAGTGCTTTTAATCACAGAGCCATCTCCCTACCCTCTCAGTTGGATTAACTCTTAAGGAACAGGACCATGAATTTGTGCTTTGGGTCATTTAAAATGGCATGTCCTGGGCGTGGTGGAGCACACGCCTTTCATCCCAGCACTTGGGAGGCAGAGATAGATGGATTGCTGTGAGTTCAAGGCCACCCTGGAGACTACATAGAAGGCTATGCCTTCATCCAAGGCCAGATGTAAAACTCAAATTCTATTCTTTTGACCAGAAGGAAGTAGCTTTCCCTCAGCAAATCCCTGATAGCCCTCCACCCTCCTCCCTTTACCGAGGGAAGGAGAGATGAGGTCCAAAGCTCAATAACCTCCAAATCTACTAATGCCTGCTTAACTACCTAACAACTTCCGATTACTTGGAATCACACACACACACACACACACACTCGTGCACGCACACACACACACATACACAAACTTGACTTCTCAAATAGTTTAAGTACATGGCACCAAGAAGAAAGATGTCCTCATTTTCTCTCCCCCCCCCAAATGTGTGTGTTCATGCACACACACACACACACACACACACACACACACAGTCTGCCATAACAAATGACCACAAACCCACAAACTGACAGTGTTATAGTGTATCTTTTTCATCCCATCACCATCTTGGCATAGAGATAATCTTGGCCTAGTAGCCATGGCAACTAAATTAGCATAGCAGTTCAATGGTGCCAGGTCTATGGTAGTTGTAACAGGACTGTTAACGCTCCATAGTGGGTGGAGAGGGAAAAGGAGAGGGTCCCAGGACCCTCACCAAGGATTCTAGCCACTGATCCTTCCTGCCTGAGGTCTTGAGACATGCTACAGAATACAGGAGTTGAAAGATGACTTCAGGTGGGATTCCGGGGTGGACTTTGTAATGATGCAACTGTTTAGGGGTCCCCCACATTCGTGTAAGTAGCCCCCCACCACGCTCCTGTACGTAAGCCCAATAAATTCATTCATTCGCTAAACTGGTCTCTGTGGAACCCTTATCTTGGCTTGTTGTCAGTTCCCTAGCTGGGGTGAATAGATTGGTTTACATCTTCCCTAGAAAAGTTAACACAGCAAGTAGGTTAAAAATTAGAAATTTGGGAAGAGCCAGGCGTGGTGGCGCACGCCTTTAATCCCAGCACTCGGGAGGCAGAGGTAGGAGGATCGCCGAGAGTTCGAGGCCACCCTGAGACTACATAGTTAATTCCAGGTCAGCCTGGACCAGAATGAGACCCTACCTTGCAAAACCAAAAAAAAAAAAAAAAATTAGAAATTTGGGGCTGGAGAGAGCTTAACAGTTAAGGCACTTACATGAGAAGCCTAAGGACAACAGGTTTGATTCCCCAGGACCCACAGAAGCCTGTTGCACAAGGTGGCACATTAGTCTGGAGTTCATGTGCAGTGGCTGGAGGCCCTGGTGTTCTCTCTCTCTCTCTCTCATAAATAAATTAATAAATTTTAAAAACATTTTTTTGGGGCTGGAGAGATGGCTTAGCGGTTAAGGCACCTGCCTGCCAAGCCTAAGAATGCCTGTTCAATTCTCCAGGTCCCACGTTTAGCCAGATGCGCAAAAAGTGATGCAAGGGCACAATTCTGCACTTGCCCACAAGGGGGCGTACGCGTCTGGAGTTTGTTCACAGCAGCTGAGAGGCCACTGGCATGCCCATTCTCCCTCTCTGCCTCTTCCTCTCTCTCTGTTTCTCTCTGTCTCTCTCTCTCTCAAAAAAAAAAAAAAATTTTTTAAACTAGAGCCGAGCATGGAAAGAAATTGTGGGCTGGAGAGATGGCTCAGCGCTAAAGGCACTTGCTTGTAAAGTCTGATGGCCTGGGTTTGATTCCTCAGTACCCACATAAAGCTAGATGCACAGAGAGATGGCTGCATCTGGGGTTTCTTTGCAATAGCAAGAGGCTCTGGCCTGCATTTTCTCTCCCTTTCTCTCATTATTCGCACCACCCCCCGCTTATAAATAAATAATAAAAATATTTTGAAAAGAAAATTAGAAATTAGGGCTGGAAAGATGGATCATCAGTTAAGTGCACTCACTGTGAAACCACAAGGGCCTGGGAAGGCATGAGACAGCCAGTTTATATCTCCAGCATGCACATAAACAGCCAGGTGTGGCTACGTATGTCTGCAACCCTAATCTTGTGGGAGCAGAGACTGCAGAATTGCCAGGGTTCACAAAAGACAGGCTCTGCTCAAGGAAAAATATGTGGGCAAGTGAAGGAATGAAGGCGAATCGGAGACAGTTAGTTTTTGTTTTATTTTGGATTTGTTTGTTTGTTTTTGAGGTAGGGTCTCACTCAGGCTGACCTGGAATTCTCTGCATAGTCTTTGGGTGGCCTTGAACTCACAGCAATCCTCCTACCTCATGATTCCAAGTGCTGAGATTAAAGGCGTGTGCCAACACACCTAGCCAAAGCTAGCTCTTTTTGTTGCTGCTGTTTTTGTTTTTCAAGGTAGGGTCTCACTCTGGCCCAGGCTGACCTGGAATTCACTTTGAAGTCTCAGGGTAGCCTTGAACTCACAGCAATTCTCCTACCTCTGCCTCCCAAATGCTGAGATTAAAGGTGTGCGCCACTATGCCCAGCTTCAAAGCTAGCTTTTGTTTTGTTTTGTTTGTTTTTTTGTTTTGTTTTTCGAGGTAGGCTCTCACTAGCTCAGGCTGACCTGGAATTCACTATGTAGTCTCAGGGTGGCCTTGAACTCATAGAGATCCTCCTACCTCTGCCTCCTGAGTGCAGGGATTAAAGGCATGTGCCATCACACCTGGCTTCAAAGCTAGTTTTTTAAAGGCAGTTTCAGTTAGGGATTGAGGCCTGTGGTGGTTTGAATGGATGTTTCCCTAGTAGATTCAGGAGTTTTATTCAAACTTGTAACTTGGCTGGAGGAAGCCAAGTATTATGGACTATTCTTCTGAGAGTTTGAAAATTCTAAGAGCAGAAAGAATTGTACTTGAAGGCTTGGCTTATGAGCTTTCTAAGGGGAAGGAAAGACTACAGAGGACTTTGTTGGAACTGGGCTACTGGCATCAGGGATGGCTGTGTCCTGCTGCCTGTGCCCAGAGAGTTTGATCAAGATTAAATTTGTAATGGACTGATGTGCTTGGCTAAAGATATGGGACTGAGAGTTTTAAGATTTAAAGTTGGAAAAACGCAAACATATTTAAAATTATTGGCACAGAAACTATGCTGGAGCTGCTATTGTAAAATACATTAGCATTTGGAAGGAAGATGACCAACTGCTTTACATTAAAACAATGGAGAGGCAAGGCATGGTGGAGCACGCTTTTAATCCCAGCACTCAGGAGGCAGAGGTAGGAGTATTGCCATGAGTTCAAAGCCACCCTGAGACTATATAGTGGATTCCAGGGCAGTCTGGACTAAAGTGAGACCCTACCTTAAAAAAACAAAAAAGAAAAAGAAAAAAAAATGAGAAAATGCCTGAGGTGATCCCACCCCAGAAAGACTGAATGGAACTCTTCTGAGAGGAGATCAGAAAAGAAGAAACCTGCTCTTTAAGGTCATGATTTATTTCTTCCCTGAATTAAGAGTATGTCTGCTTGCTCTGTGGGAAGGCCCAAACAGAATCAGGAGATGCCACTCCACATACCACCTCACCCTGGCACAAGCACAGAACTCTTAGCAAAAATGGAACTCATGTGTGATCAAGACTGAGCTACAGCGCCCCCTGCTGCCCACAGTCTACTGTGCTACCTGGGTGGGCTGACCCTCAGGGTCATCCTCCAAGTTTACTAGCCAATCAGGTCTTCCCCTACGTACCTGAATCTGATGCTATAAAGGTTGCAGCCTTCCAGCCCCTCCCTCTCTCTGGACATGACCCTGGGTGTGTGTGTGTGTGTGTGTGTGTGTGTGTGTGTGTGTGTGTGTGTGCATGCTTGTATTCGCTCTCATCTATGATTGTATACTCGTGAGTGGCTTCGCTGGGTGGGGGAGCCGGATGACAGAATATTGTTTCTAGGTCTGGATGCTTTTTCTGTTTGCTTCTGCTTTATAGTTTGGGGTAACTTCTCATTTTAATTACATGTCTGATTTTCCTCTGGTCTCTGAATCTACCACGTGCATATTCTCCTTGCACTCTAAGATCTAGCACATGGGTGCTTTCCTTACCTATAGGCCTGTCGCTGTGTAATAACTCTAAACTCGGGGTAACCATGGCTGTAACTCTCTTCATCTTATTTTCTCTCTGCTATCCTTCCTTAAGTTACCACCATTTGCCTTTTAGCTTTCTTCCCTGGGGAAACTCAGGGGAACTCCTAAGTCTCCCTACACGAACTCCTAGATTCTACTTTCCACGTGCTTGCAGCTCACTCCAGTCTTTTTGTAAATGCCTCAATTTAGCCGGGCGTGGTGGCGCACTCCTTTAATCCCAGCACTCGGGAGGCAGAGGTAGGAGGATCACTGAGAGTTCAAGGCCAGCCTGAGACTACAAAGTGAATTCCAGGTCAGTCTGAGCTAGAGTGAGACCCTACCTCGAAAAACCAAAAATAAATAAATAAATTAAATAAATGCCTCAATTTCTCTTAAATGAACCTTATACACTATACAGTATTTCCACATGAGAGTGTGTTTCCTACTCCCCACGTGTTTAGCCTCCCTTCCTAGACCCCAATATCCCTTAAATAAACCCCACAATTTGTGATTTCCCCCAAATAAACATAATAACTCATAATTAATCCTTCTTGAATCTGTCTTTATTAATTCTTTATTAATTTATTATTCTTTATTAATTTATTAAAGGTAGGACAGAAGCCAAAACTTGGAGTTCATAAATTCTGGGGCACTCCTCCTAAACCCCAAAATCCTGCATCAGGAGGGGGACACCTGATATTCTCCTCCAGCTGTCGCAGGCAAGAGCATGCACAGGATACTGCATGAACATATATGCATGTGCACTCACCACACACACACACATGCTATGCACATGCAAAAAGTCACACAGCTCTAGAAGTGAGACATCTATGACCAAAATGTGGATGGGATGGGTTTCTTCTGCAGGGGCGAGCTTCTGGCTTGCACACACTCCCTGGCTTGTATTCCCCCCACCCCGACTGCATGGGGCCGTTTCTCTATATATGCTGGTGTCTCCCCTTGTCATGAGGACAATAGTCAGGTGGAAAGAGGCCCACCCCAGTGACTCTATCAAAGTAATGACCTCTCCCAAGACCACCAATGACCACCATCCCCAGTACTGACCCTCTCTGGGTTGAGGAGGTTGAGACAATCACTTCTATAACAAAACACTGTGGGTGACTGGGCAATTGATTAAAAAAAATTTTCTCAGAGCTCTGAAGGCCAGGAAGTCCAAAACAAAGTGAAGCAAGAGTGTAGGGTGGAGAGTAAAGTCCAGAAACACAAAGGCTGCAAAATCAACATTTGAGAAAAATCAGTTAACAAATAGAAAGGTTGGAACAGGCCCCTCCCCCCTACCCATGAAGGCCAAACTTGCTGGAGCCACTGGCAGGGTCCACTACTGTTAAGACCCTAGGAATTCTTGCTTTTGTTTTGTTTTTTTGTTTTTTGTTTTGTTTTGTTTTGTTTGAGGCAGACCTGGAATTCAAGTCTCAGGGTGACCCCGAACTCACCATGCTCTTACATCTGCTTCCCAAATGTTGGGATTAAAGGCGTGTGCTACCACACCCTGGCTTGTTTTGTTCTGAGACAAGGTTTCCCTATGTAGCCCTGCCTGGCACCTTGTACCTACCATGTAGCACAGGATGGCCTCAAACTCATAGCAATCCTCCTGCCTCTCAGTCTCCCAAGGGCTGGGATTACAAGTGTGCAACACCACACTTTTTTTTTTCCCGAAGTAGCATCTCTAGCCCAGGCTGACCTGGAATTCACTATGTAGTCTCCGGGTGGCCTTGAACTCACAGCAATCCTCCTACCTCTGGCTCCCAGGTGCTGGGATTAAAGGCGTGCACCACCACGCCCAGCTTCCCATTATCCTCCTTTTCTTTAAGATTTTTTTTTTTTTTTTTGTTTTTCGAGTTAGGGTCTCACTCTGGTCCAGGCTGACCTGGAGTTCACTCTGTATTCTCAGGGTGGCCTTGAACTCCATCCTCCTATCTGCCTCCTGCTTTAAAGGCGTCCACCACGCCCGGCTTTAAGATTTATTTTTTTTATTTATTTATTAGAGACATATATAGAGAGAAGTATATAGAGAGAGTGAGAATGAACAAGCCAGGGCCTCCAGCTATTGCAAACAAACTCCAGACGCATGTGCCACCATGTGTATCTGGCTTACATGGGACCTGGAGAATCAAACCTGGGTCCTTAGGCTTCACGTGTATGTGCCTTAACCTCTAAGCCATCTCTCTCCAGCCCTCCACATCATTCTTAATGCAAGTGGAGCTTTCTTGACTCTGTCTTATTAATATCTGTCTGATATTTGATTAGTTGATATTCTGCCACTATAAATAACACTGCAGTGACTTTTCTTGCCCTCCAGTCTTTATACATATGTATGACGGTAACAGTAGAGATGAACCACTGGGAAGGCCATTATCAGGGCAAAGGTGTATTTGCCCTTGTAGCTCAGAATGGAGGTTGCTAAATTGTCCTCCACAGAATGTGCCAAGTGTTCCAATGACAACAACGAGGGCACTTATGTCCTCACCCACAGTTACTGACAAGCTCTTCTCCTGTGCCATCTGAAGTGTCGGTTTCTCTTTGTCTTTCTGGAAATAATAAAAAATGTCTCGTCCTTTCCTTTTGAGTGAGACTGGTCTTGTATCTATTTAAAAGACACTGGAAATTCTTTGTCTTTGGAGCTGAGAAGATGGCTCAGCGGTTAAAGATGTTTGCTCAAAATTCATTGTCTTTGATGGATGATTGAAAGTATATTTCTCCTACTTTGGTATTTGTCTTTTAAAATATTTTATTATTTATTTATTTATTTGAAATAGAGAAGGAGGTAGAGAGAGAGAGAGAGAGGCAGACACAGAGAGAGAATGGGCGCATCAGGGCCTCCAGCCTCTGCAAAGGAATTCCAGATATATGCACCACCTTGTGCATCTGGCTTACCTAGGTCCCAGGGAATTGAACAGAGATCCTTTGACTTTGCAGGCCAGTATCTTATCTGCTAAGCCATCTCTCCAGCCTGGTATTTGTCTTTTAAATCATTATGCTAAGTTGTTGTTTATTTTTTTTTATTGTAGATTTTAAAAAAATCTGAGGGGCTGGAGAGATGGCTTAGCGGTTAAGGCACTTGCCTGTAAAGCCAAAGGACCAAGGTTTGATTCCCCAAGGACCCACATAAGCCAGAGGCACAAGGTGGCACATGCATATATGTATGGCACAATACAGGCCTGGTCCTAGCCAGACCGCATGGCAGAAGACAACAGGAAGTGGCTTCTGTAAAAATGGCGTTTTGCGCAGGCTTGATGTGACAACAGTTACAGCCCCATGCTCGCGAGAAGCCTACTACGAGATGTCCTGTCCAGAGACAAGCTGTCATTGGTCACCAAAAGGGGACCACCCCATACAAGGATTAACAGCCCCTTAAAACCCATGTGCACTTCCTGAATAAACGAGTTTGTGGATTCTTGCTTCGCTCTCACCCAACTCCCGGAGTCTGTGTCGTGACTCTGCGCTGCTCACCCCAATTCAGCAGAGACCCTATCGTCCCTCCTGAGCTGGCCTTGGGGGGGACCCCAACACATATACCCATTCTCTCTCTCTCCCTCCCTCTCTCTCTGTCTCTCTCTTTTTTTTTTTTTTTTTTTTTTTTTGGTTTTTCGAGGTAGGGTCTCACTCGCCCAGGCTGACCTGGAATTCACTATGTAGTCTCAGGGTGGCCTCGAATTCATGATGATCCTTCTACCCCTGCCTCCTGGGTGCTGAGATTAAAGATGTGTGTCACCACACCCAGCTAAATTAAAAAAAAAATTTTTTTTAAGGGCTGGAGAGATGGCCTAGCAGTTAGGGCACTTGCCTATGAAGCCTAAGGACCCTGGTTCAATTCCCAGTACCCATGTAAGCCAGATGCACATGATGGCACACGCCCCTGGAGTTCATATGCAGTGGCTGGAGGCTCTGGCATGCCCATCCTTTCTCTATCTGCCTCTTTCTTTCTCTAATAAATAAATGAATAAAGTATTTAAAAAAAAAAAATAAAAACGAATGATTTGAGGGCCTTGGGAGGTGGTTCAGTGTTAAAGGTGCTTGCTCACAAAGCCTGCAGGCCTGAGTTCAATTCCCCAGTGCTCATATAAAACCAGGCACAAAAAAGTGATACATGAGCTGGGCATGGTGGGGCACGCCTTTAATCCCAGCACTCGGGAGGCAGAGGTAGGAGGATCACCGTGAGTTCAAGGCCACTCTGAGACTACATAGTGAATTCCAGGTCAGCCTGGGCTAGAGTGAGACCCTGCCTCGAAAAAACAACAAAAAAAAAAAGCGATACACGGGTCTGGCATTTGTAGTGGCAAGAGGCCCTAGTGTGCTCATCCCTACCCCATATGCAAATAAGTAAATAAAAATAAGAGAAAAACCATTTTTAAATGCCTAATGTGTGTCTATTGTAGATATGTTTAAAGGAAAGGTAAGGGATCCCTAACAGCGGCGACCTTTGAGAAGAAGCAGTATCCCAGCAGAAGAACATCTCGGTGGCCTCGAACTCACCGCGATCCTCCTACCTCTGCCTCCCGAGTGCTGGGATTAAAGACGTGTTGCCATGACGCCCAGCTCGTGATCCATCTTTCAGATAAAGGGAAAGTCACAGATGCTGGGGAGGTTGTGTTAGATCCTGTTGTAAGTGACCACTTAGGACTTAGAGTTGCAATGGTCTTTACAGAAGTTTTTTTTTTTTTTTTCTCTCCCAGGGCTGGGGATCCATGACCTTGAACATGCTAGGCAAGCACACTGCCACAGAACCAAATCCCTAGCCCCATGGATAGAGGACTTTTTGTTTTGTTTTGTTTTTTCAGGTGGGATCTCACTATAGCCCCTGCTGACCTGGAATACACTATGTCACCTCAGGGTGGCTTTGAACTCACAGAGATCCTCCTATCTTTGCCACCCGTGTGCTGGGATTAAAGGCATGCGCCACCATACCAAAAGAAGACATTTTAAAGAGACACGTACTTATACTATCATTTAGACTATTGAAAGCACAGATCCCAAAGAATTAAAATTCCCATGCCGGGGGCTAGAGAAATGGCTTAGCGGTTAAGGTACTTGCCTGCAAAGCCAAAGGACCCAGGTTCAATTCCCCAGGACCCACGTAAGCCAGATGCACAAAGTGGCACATATGTCTGGAGCCCATTTGCTCTCTCTCTCTAATAAGTAAGTTAAAATTGCCATGTTGGAAGCCGGGCGTGGTGGCGCACGCCTTTAATCCCAGCACTTGGGAGGCAGAGGTAGGAGGATCGCCGAGAGTTGCCACCCTGTTAGTGAATTCCAGGTCAGCCTGGACCAGAGTGAGACCCTACCTGAAAACCAAAAAAAAAAAAAAAAAAAAAAAAAATTGCCATGTTGGGGGACCTGAAGCCAGCTGCTAGTCAGAGGCCCTGTCTGGGAGGGGAGCTCACACCTGCTAGGCAACTTCTTAGACCACCGCCCAGCAGAAACTGAGCAGAGTCAAGGACGGCCAGGAAGCTTCACTGCCCAGCGCTCTTGCCTTTAGGTTAGTAACCCTGAACCCTGACGTGGGGAGCACTGGGTCCCTTTATTTCTTCTTCCTCCCAACGTGGCCACGTCGAAGAAACCTCTTCTCTGGCGTTCACTATTCCTTGTCTCCTTAATTGGGGGTCTTGGGGACTGGGGCTTGTTGGGACTACCAGAGCCCAGGGTTTGACCCTAAAACCTCCCGTGTACAGCCCCAGGTTGATCCTATTTGTTAGAGGTTTCTAGAAGTTGAGTCAATATTTGGACATTTTTCCCGACTCTCCTCCCCTCATGAGTTCCACCAGGCCACTGTCATACCTGTACCTCCCAGCACCCTTAGTCTACTGCCCCTAGGATGGGGCATGAGAAACAGACGGGAAAAGCAGCACCAAGGGGCCACACGGACCCAAGGTGCCACTTCAGCCCTGCAGGAGAGACCTTGCTCCTGTGGCTTATAATTCTGCAAAGAACTGCCAAAAACGCAGAGTCTACACTGGGGGACTCCCCACCACGGCGAAGCTAAGACAGTTTAGCCCTACCTGGGCAGGTGGGGCCAGCACCTGGAGCTCTTCAAAGAGCAAGGCAGCCTTCACCCCGCCAGGAAGAGGCCTGGCCAGCGGAGACCACGACAGGCTGAGACTCCTCGGCCAGAGGACGCTGGGACGAGACTGCTCTGCTCTTGCCAGGCCACCCAGCTGTTGGGACGAGCGCCTGCGCAGGGGACTGGTCAGGGTCAGGGCCCGGGTCAGAGTCAAGGACAGTTTCAGGCGGCTGGCCAGTAGAGGAGGGGTGGGACGAGGCCGGGAGCGGAGCAGGGTGGGGGTGAAGGGGGAGGAGGAGCGAGCGATGCTGGAGGGGGTCCAGGGGGAGGGGCTGGGGGCGGGGGCCCCGCGGGAGGGCGAAGGCTCGCAGGAGGTCGACGCCCCGCCAAGGTTTCGGCCGCGGAGGGTGAGGACAGACCCCCGACGACCCTGGGAAGAAGGTGAGGAGGTAAGGGGGGGGGGGACAGGGCCGCTGGATGGCAGCGAGCCGGTGCCAAGGAGCTGCCCCACGGGCAAAGTCTTTGCAGAGCTTTCTCCCCTGGGGAGACCTCGGGGCACTCATCTGTGGCTTTCCAAGACCGCTTTGTCCAGGCGGGGTTCTCAGGAGGCTCATCCCGCAGGCGACTCCGGTCACCGATGGACAAGGGCACTGGGGGGTGGGGCTGGGGCGTTATAAGGGCCAGGAGTGGGGAGGAGACCCAGAAGAAGCCAAGGAGGGGGAATGGGCCTGAAGCCACAGAGCTCCGGGGCCAGGTGGAGTGAGTGGGGCGACGCCCACTTCTGGGGACTGGGCAGGGCAGGGCAGGTGGCAGAAACAGTCCCAGTGACGGGAGAGTTAAGCATCCCGCAGTTCGCACCCGCCCGGGGCCCTCCCACGGGTTTACGTCCTCCCAAAAATATTCAGCCTCCAGCTGGACTCCTTGGGTGCCCCCGCCCCTCCCCCACCCTGGGCCTGAGCCTGGAAGGGGAGAGGGAGGTAGGGAGGGACCTCTGGGAGACAGGGAAATTCCAGACTTGGGGGGAGAGGAGAGATATTGGGGGGAAGAAGAGGTGCCGGGGGCGCAGTGAGGGGCTCTGGGGGGGGGTTGGAGACCCAATAGAGAGAGAGAATGGGGCCGAGAAGAGGCCCAAGAGCGGCTACAGCCAGGACCGCTTCCCCCGCTGCTGGCTGGCAACTCTAACACGTTGCTGGCCCCAGGAACAGGGACCCAGGGCCAGGCAGGGTGGGGAGGACTGGGTGGACCCTAAGGATTATTTCTCCTGTTCCCTATCCCTGCCCGAGGGAGAGGGAGGCTCTGGGGCATGCCCTGTCCCTGAAAGGAGATGGTTCTTCCACTAAAGACCACACGCCCTCCCTCCCCGCAGGCGCAGGCCAGCTGAGGTGAAGCCATGAAGCGGCTGCTGGTCCCGCTGGCCCTGTGGCTGGGTGTTGTGGGCGTGGGTGGGGTGCAGCTCACCGAGACGCAGCGCAGGGGCCTGCGGGTGGCCCTGGAGGAGTTTCACAAACACCCGCCGGTGCAGTGGGCCTTCCAGGAGACTGGTGTGGACAGTGCCGTGGACACGGTGAGCCGCACGGCCGGGTGGGGAGGTGGAGGGCTGTAGCCAGCCTTGGACACCAGGACTTTCCCAGGAAAGGCCACCAGCTCGCCACTCCATGGGCTGTGCTGGTTCCGTTAGGCTAGGGAGGGTCACATCCAGGAACTGTCTGCTCAGCTGGCTGGCCTTGCTGTCTGTCTGTCTGCAGCCATTCCCGGCAGGTACCTTTGTGAGACTGGAATTTACGCTCCAGCAGACGAACTGCCGCAAGAAGGACTGGAGGAAAGCCGAGTGCAAAGTCAAGCCCAATGGGGTGAGCGAAGCGACGGGCGCCATGGGCCCGCTGCCTGGGAATGGGAATGGAGAAGCCCTGGGTGAGCCCCCTGGGGCTCTCTGCAGGGAAGCGGTGGTTGGGAGAAGGAACTTTTCTGTCAGAGCAGACCCATCTTGGCCTTTCTGCATGGGGGTCTGTCCCCCACCATGGCCAATTGACTGCTGCCGGTGACACCTGGCTGGAGTGCAGCCCTCTGGGTTTCTGGGTTCAGGTTTCTGCCCTTCATCACCAGCTTTGTGGGTTCTATGAAGGTCTGTTCCCTCCATCAGCTGAGGGAAGGGGCTGGATTCCATCAGCGATTTTCAGGCCTATTGGTTCCAGAACCCTTTTGTTCAAATCAAGTCTTAGAAAATGTGGAGTTGGGGAGATGGCTCAGCAGTTAAAAGTGAACTTGCATATGATGGAGATTGGAGTTCTAAAGTGGAATGGGGGAGGGAGGGAAATATCATGTGTTTTTGTATGTAAGTATAGAAGTTGTCAATAAAAAAAAAATAAAATAAAAAGTGAACTTGCTCCACAAGCCTGCAGACCTGAGTTCAAGCTCCAGCACCCATAGAAAGCCAGTGTGGACCCCTGTTCACCATGCGGTCCGTCCACCTATAATCCCAGCCTGTCTGTAGCAATGGGAGATGGAACCAGAACCCTGAAGTTCATGAGCTAGCTAGACGTGCTTTCCCAGCAGGAAAAAAAAAGTTGTCATCTGACCCCCACGAGTGCTCTGTGGGACGCACAGAAACAAACATACACACAGAGAGAAACAAACAAAAAATCTTACAAGAAAATGTAAACAGAATACATAGATGGCTACTGAAGTCAGGCGGAGGAAGCCTATCTGGGGAGGATTCTTGCCTTTTTACGTGTATACGGTCACACACACATGGGAAGTACATACATGTACCACACATATGCGGGCCCTTACACACACACTTAGCTAGGAAAGACCTCTACTTTTTTTTTTTTTCCAAGGTAGGAACGCACTATGTAGTCTCAGGGTGGCCTCGAACTCACGGCAATCCTCCTACCTCTGCCTCCCGAGTGCTGGGACTAAAGGTGTGTGCCACCACACCCGGGCTCAGACCTCTACTTCTATACAGGACAAAATACCATAGTCTACAGGCTGGGCATGGTGACACACACCTGTAATCCCAGCACTGGGGAGGCTGGGGCACGAAGATCACACGTTCTAGGCTAGTATGAGCTATACAAGGGAACTATGTCCAAAAAAATAAAGAAATTGCATAGCTTGGAAACTTCTAAAATGTCCCAGTTCTAGAATAAGCTGTATCTGAAGGCAGCTGGCCTGCATGACCCCTGCTCCCTCCATTTTAGAGCCTACCAAGAATCAGTGCCCCCCCCACACACACCCCTGGTGCCCCGTTTACTTCTTTGCTCTCCTCCCGTGCTCCCCTCCCCAGAGGAAGCGGAAATGCCTGGCCTGCATCAAACTGGACCCCAAGGATAAGGTTCTGGGACGGATGGTCCACTGCCCAATACAGAGGCAAGGGACCCAGGTAAGACGGAGCAAAGGGCCGGGTGTGGTGGCATACACTTTTAATCCCAGCACTAGGGAGGCCGAGGTAGGAAGATCACTGAGTTCAAGGCCAGTCTGGGACTCATAGTGAATTCTGAGTCAACCTGGGCTAGAGCAAGACCCTATCTCGAAACCCCCCCCCAAAAAATTAAATAAATAAATAAATAAATAAGGAGGAGCAAAGGTTGATAGCCTGGCTCCATGGGATGGGTGCAGGAAGCTTGGCAGGGTGGATGAGGAGATTGGAGGGTGGTGAGAAGGGGCTCTGGGCCTGGCCTGTGCCCTGCTGTAAGAGTTGTTGGTGCTGGCAGGAGCTCCAGGAGCCCCAATGCAGCAAGGTGGAGCAGGCTGGCGAGGACCCCCACAGCTACTACTTCCCTGGACAGTTTGCCTTTTCCAAGGGCCTGCCTCCCAGCTGAGCCCTGGACAGACAGGTAGGCTGCCAGAGGGCAGGGATAGCCCTCGGGCTGTGGGAGGCAGGGAAGGAATGGGTCAAACCCTGAAGAGAGTGAACCAAAAATACATTTCCCCTCTCCTCTACAATTTCACCTGTTTCCTGAACAGCTGCAGGCAGTACCCAGTGGAAGGCCCTGCCCTCCCAGGTGGAAGATGCCATCGTGCTCCAGTGCTCCAGGCTAATAAAACTGTCCTGAGTGTTCCTGTGGCTCCTTGTGTGGCTCTTGTCCCCTCAGCTCAGCTGTACACGAGAGCAGCTGAGTAGAGTGTGTGTACACCCTTGCTGCCTGGCACCCAGGAAGCAGTAGGCAGGGCTACGGAGAGTGGAGCCTCCTGGGGAAGCAGAGGCAGAGGTGGGGAAGTCACACTTGTCCAGGGAATGACAAGACAGTAATGTGAGCAAACGCAAAGCTGTTTAATAGAGTTGGTGGGTGGAAAGTAACCCTGGTCCCTGGGGTAGTGAGGAGTGCGGCAGCTGTTGTGGACACAGGCTCAGGGGACCCCAAACCTGATGGCACAGGGATTTGCCAGAAACCTGTGGAGTCCCTTCAACTGCAAGGGCACCCAGGAAGATTGTCCCAGTTTTATGGAAGGAGGGCAAGGGAGTGTCCTTGAGGGGGAAGGGGATTCAGAAGATAAAGGAAGAGGTGGTATCTTCGGGGTTGAGAGCCCGCTTGGCCTGGGCCAGGCAGTCACTAGCCTGGCGGTCCAGGTCCAGGCACTCTTGCACTGTGTCGTGAAACTGCCGACAGGCCTCCTCCAGGATGGAGCTGCTTGGGGTGGGCCAGAACTCCCAGTACCCAGGCTCTACCCAGGGCTGGACCTCAGTGGCCCTGGGGCCTGGGCTGGAGCCGGGTCGCAGGGAACTGTCCAGATCTCGGCACAGCTGGTAGAGCTCACCACCACACCCCGTGACTCGCTGCCCATCGATAACTTTTAGGCCAGGCAGCATCTCTGGGACCACAGCCCAGTAGGAGGGGCTGGCACACAGTGGGTTGCTGAGCCTTGCCAAAGGGTCCTGGAGCCTCAGGTGCTCCAGGCTTCGCAGCCCAGCCAGACACTGCAGCTGGCCAGGAGTGGCTAGCAGATTGCCGGCTGCATTGAGACTCTGCAGGTTCTCACAGGCTGCCAGCGGCTCCAGCCCTGTCAGCCGGTTGTTGGAGACGTTGAGCACAGTGAGCTGGCGCAGGGAGGCCAGAGGGCCCAGCTGGGTGAGCGCATTCCCAGAGAGGTCGAGCCACTCAAGACCCAGGCACTCCCCCAGGCAGCCCAGGTCCACCAGCCCCAAGCCTCGCAGCTTCAGAAACAGGATGGACTCCAGGGCAAACTCCCCGGAGCGCGACTTCAGCAGCTGGGGTGTGATGCGCAGCCCCTCGGCCTCTCCAGGCTTCTCCCCAGGAGGCTCCATGATACCAAAGGTGATTCAGACGGCCTGGCCCTGGCAGTGGGCACCTCTGGGGCTCAGCCGGCTGCCTTCCCTTCAATTCTCCTTGGCCAGTGCTGGCAGGCCTGTTTTGATGCCCTGCTCGAGGGCTCACAGGTCCCTAAAGAGAGACACACAGTCAGGCAGGCCTCTCCAAAGCATGTGAGTGACCTGCGCAGAGGTAGCAGTGCAATGTCTGACCCAGCAGCCTTCACTCCCTGAGCCTTCAAGAACCAACAGGCAAGACCTGAAGACCAGCATCTGAGACCAGCCCCAGTGGCCCACCTAAGTGACAGCATAAGGACAGCCCCAGCCTAAGGAAAGTGGCCCTATAACCCCGCTGGCCAGCCAAACTACACAAGGTGCTGGCCCTCCATGTTACTAGTTGGGTCCATCTGTCAAATCTGGAATGGGGCAAGAACCTCGTTACTTTCCTTTTTCAATAACCATCCTGATGCCTCTTCACTAACCTAGAAGTTCGCCTTTTAAGTTAATTTTATGTTTTTGTTTCTTTAAAAAAAAATTATTTGGGCTAGAGAGATGGCTTAGCACTTAAGGCGCCTAACTGCAAAGCCTAAGGACCCAGGTTTGATTCCCCAGAACCCACATAAGCCAGATGCACATACTGGCGTGCATGTGTTTGTTTGCAATGCCTTAGAGGCCCTGATGCACCATTCTCGCCCTCTAATAAATTAAAAAAAAATTTTTTAAAACCACATTTATTTGTGAGCAGAGAGAAAGACAGTATGGGCATGCCAAGTCCTCCTGCCACGGTAAATGAACTCCAGACACACGTGTCACTTCGTGCATCCGGCTTTACACGGACACTGAGGAACTGAGTCTGGGCTGGCAGGTTATGCAAGCAAGTTCCTTTAACCACTGGGCAATCTCCCCAGCCCCTGGGGTCATTTTAAATTTATTTTAATTTTTTTATATTTATTTATTTGACAGAGAAAGAGGGAGGCAGAGAGAGAGAGAGAGAGAATGGGCATGCAGGGCCTCCTGCCATTGTAAGTGAACTCCAGATGCACAGGCCCCCTTGTGCATCTGGCTTATGTGGGTCCTGGGGAATCGAACCTGGATCCTTTGGCTTCACAGGCAAAAGCCTTACCCACTATGCCATCTCTCCAGCCCTAAACTGATTTTTTAATATATTTTATTTATTTTTAAAAATATTTCATTTTTATTTATTAGAAATAGACGGAGAGAGAGTGAGATTGGGTGCGCCAGGGCCTCTAACCACCGCAAACGAACTCCAGATGCATGCGCCACCATGTGCATCTGGCTTACGTGGGACCTGTAGAATTGAACTGGGGTCCTTAGGTTTTGCAGGCATGTGCCTTTACCGCTAAATCATCTCTCCAGTCCTATTTATTTATTTTAGTGCTAAGAATATCACCACTTTCATCTATATCAGAGTCTTATATTCCCAAATACTCTTTCCTTCCAAATATATTGTGAATATGATCTGTTTTCAAGATTTTTTTTTAAGAGACAGAGACAAAGAGATGGAGAAAGAGGCAGAGAGAGAAACAGAGATGGGTGTTCCAGGGCCTTTCAGCCACTATGGGCAAACTCCAGATGCGTGTGCCTCTTGTGCACATGTGCAACACTGCATTCTTGCACCATTTTTGCATCTGGCTTACATGGGACCTGGGGATTTGAACAAGTGTTCTTAGGCTTCACAAGCAAGCGCCCTCACCGCTAAGCCATCTCTCCAGCCCCTAAATTGATTTGTGATCAGACAATACATTATCACCACCACTAATTTCTCTGGCTTCCTTCCTGGGATGGCCACCGAAATGCAAACCTTAGTGAGAGCATCCTGAAACTTGTTTCACTCACTCAAAAATAAAAAAAAATTAAAATTAAAATTAAAAAAAAAAAACCATCAACAGTGAAAACAGTGGACGCTGAATATTCAAGTTTGGCCAGACAGGCCCAATGACTGAACGGGTGCAATAGTGGCATGTCTACTCTTGGGGTAACCAACTGCTCCATAATTGGACTGAAGGCCCTCTCTATGGGAGGGAATACATACCTGGTACTGAAAAACCTAAGTAAAAGTCTATGGTAGGTGAGGTCATGAGCCTTAGGGGTATAAGCCTGCTCTTGTCTGACTAAATGTATATATTATTCCCACCAAGCTTCCCTGGGGGCACTACACTTAATGTTCATGTTCACATATTAATGATACTCTCACTTTGGGTTAGAGAAGCTTCTCTTTTCAGATGGTGATGACCACTGGGATGGCCCAAAAGGCAACATAGTGCTGAGAAGAAGGGATGGAGGAGTGCCCAGCACTGAAACACCTCTGTCACACCCTCCAAGGCTCAGGGACCATTGCGGAAGAGGGGGCAGATAGAATGGAAGAGCCAAAGGAAGGGTATGACTTCTTACAATGCAACTGCCCAGACAGAAATTGGCCTCGATATCCATGACCTTGCAGTGCCTAGCAATACCTCCGCAAGACCCTCATAATAGAAGAAAAAGATGATGTCATCAAATTAAAAGAGAGACTAATAGAGAGAGGGAGGGGATATGATGGAGACTGGAGTTCTAAAGTGGAATGGGGGGAAGGAAGGGAAATATCAGGTGGGTTTTTTTTGTATGTAAGTATAAAAGTCAATAAAAACCAATAATTTAAAAAAAAAAAAAAAAGCTAGCTCTTTAGCCAGGCATGGTGGCGCACACCTTTAACCCTAGCACTGGGGAGGTAGAGGTAGGAGGATCGCCGTAAATTCAAGGCCACCCTGAGACTGAGACTACATAGTGAATTCTGGTCAGCCTGGGCTAGAGTGCGGCCCTACCTTGAAAATCCAAAAAAGAAAAAAACAAAAAAAAAAAGGTAGCTCCATCTTTCTAACATGGCAGCCAGTTTACAGTGCTTTCTAGATGAAGCTGTCTACTTGCACCCAGCCTCCAGCTGCATGGCCCGAGGGCAGGCTTTTAGTTCTGGGCAAGGGAACAAACTGAAGGCAAGGGAGGGAGCAGGGAAGCCAGCTGAGTCGGGGATGTAACCAGTAGGCATGCTGTTGCTACCTTGTTCCAGCCCACCCACACCAGCACTTCTGCTCCAGCATCACCCAGTTCACAGTCAACAGGACAGCACCCACCACCATTGTTTGTGTAACTGCTGCAGATAGGAACGCATGGCCTGTTAGGGCTTGGATTTCAATGTGACAGCAGCTAGACCACCTGAGAGAGATTATCTAGATTAGGTGAGCCTCTGGCTGTGCCAGTGCAGGATAATCTTGATTAGGTTACTTCAGGTGGGAAGACCCACCCTACCTGTGGGCAGCACCTTCCCATGGGCTGCGGTCCTGAGCTGAGTATGGAGGGAGCGCTGGCTAAGCACCAGCTTTCATCCCTCTGCCTCCTCAGGGTGGGCTGGGTGCACTCAGCTCCGCTTCGAGCTTCTGCCACCATGCCTCCCCTGCACGGTTGGACTGAAACCTGCAACTCTAAGCTGAAATGAAATGAAAACCCTTCCTCCTTTAAATTGATTTTTTGGTCAGTTTTTTTTTTGTTTTGTTTTTTTGGCCCCAGCAACAAGAAAGCAACTAAACCAGGCGTGGTGGCACATGCCTTTAATCCCAGCACTCGGGAGGCAGAGGTAGGAGAAGTGCCGTGAGTTTGAGGCCATCCTGAGACTACATAGTTAATTCCAGGTCAGCCTGGACCAGAGTGAGACCCTACCTCGAAAAACCAAAAAATAAAATAAAATAAAAATAAAAAGAAAGAAAGAAAGAAAAAAAAAAGAAAGAAAGCAACTAATACATGGTCACATGGTCCCAAAAGGCAAGCTGGGTTGGGGGAGAAGCAGAGTCAAGGAGGTTACCTTGGAGGGAGGTTGAAAGAGTCAAACCAACACCATGACAGGCTTCAGTAAGATATTTCCTAGCTAAGCCTAAGTTTCAATTTCTCCAGAAGCCTGAACTAAATTCTGGGAGAACAGAACAAAGAACAAGTCTTTTCCTGGAAGGTTTCAGAGATGTCTAGGGCCATTCCCCCCTTTTGGCCCCAGCCAATCAGAAGTAAAAGAATGTGAGATATGGTTGCTAGCCGCTTAACTGGCCACATAGGAAACCTAACCTTCCCTAGAGCCCCCTCCCTCAGCCTCCCTTAGCCTGCATGCCAAATTATAACCAGTCAGGAGTGCACAAGTACTATATCGTTCAAATTAGCCAATTATGTTAGAGGTCTTTGTTTAGCTGTGCTTAAAAGGAGCCTGCGAGCTCTTCCCGGGGTGGCCATTTAGTGCACATGGTGGACCCCCGCATGCTGGACTTCTCTGCACAATAAACGCTCTGTGTTTTTACATGCTGTGTGAGTCTGAGTCTCCCTTCAGAGATTTTCGGACCCTAACATTTGGTGCGTTGGCCAGGAAACACTGAGGACCCCAGACTCAACAGCAGAGTATTTTAGGGGACTGCTGGTTCTCCACCGATCAGTGAGTTGGGGCGCTCCTCTGTGTTGTGTGTCTCTGTTTTACTCTGTTCCTTCTTTCTCTGGTAAATCTGGTGTCCGGACACAATCTGGAGGCCCACAGAGGTAAGGCTGATGAGCCACGTATTACCTGGGGGCCAGGGAGGTGCCGAGGACGCTCCCGACCCCTTCTGGCGGGGCCGTTTTCGGATAGGCCGTCTGGGGTAGCCGTAGAGCTCCAGTCTGACTGTGGTTTTGGTAAATACTGACGTGTCGCGCCCGTCTGACGGAGCCCGTTTATGGGATAGGCCACCGTCTGCACCGTTTTGGTTTCTTTTTTCACTCCCGGGGAATTTGTTTCTGTGTCTGTGTCTTGTTCGTCCTTTTTATTTCTTGTAAGACACCATGGAACAGGCGGCGAGCTCCACCCCACTGGACCTAGTCCAGTCACACTTCAAGGATTTCAGACGCCTGGCAGACAATCTGGGTTTAACAGTACAGCCATGAAAATTAACCATCTTTTGCAGGAATGAGTGGCTGACTTTCAATGTGAGATGGCCAGAGAGAGGCACCTTCCACCTTCCCACCATTTGTCAAGTGAAGGGTATTCTGTATGGGAATCCTGAGCAGCCTGACCAGATCCCATACAGTACTTTTTGGCAATATCTGGTGGAAAGCCCACCTTCTTGGGCATTTCCAAGTGTATTAGAGATTTTCCCCCAAACGGTTGTCATGTTTTCATTAAAAATGTATTTTATGTAGTTTATTAATGGGGACTATCTAAAATCAATGGTTTACATAAAATCTGAAGATATATGTTATAAAGCAAGTCTGGTTGTCAGGTAGAGAATTTTTTTTTTTTTTTGGTGACCTAAATACTAAGGCTTTTTCTTTACAAATTTCCAATAGTAAAAATGTTTTATTTTTTGAAGCCAAACTACTTGCTCTTTGTCAATGGGTAATAAAATTAATCAATTTGGTATAATTTTTAGTCTTATAAAAAACGATGGTTAATTATGGGTTGAGATAAAATGATTTAAAAAACTGGAAAAGACCGGGCAATGGTGGCATAAAATGCTTATCCTGCACTTTGGATGGCAGAGGTAGGATGAAAATATGCCGTGAGTTGAGGCCACCCTGAGAAAACATAGTTAATTCCAGGTCAGCCTTTGCCAGAGTGAAACCCTACCTCAAAAACAAAAAAAAAAAAAAAAAAAAAAAAACTGGAAAAGTATTTGTCAATGTTAGACATAAAATGCTTGTGCTTTTTTTGAATGGAACTTAGATCAGAATGTTGAAGTATGTGGATAAAGATGTGCAGATACCTTTGGGCCTTATTTATGTTAAGTCTGTGTAAGGGATGTGTGTGACTGTCGGTGGGGATGTGTGAACGTGGGCACGGGCATGCTGTGTGCATAGTGTTCGTGCAGGGCAATATTCTTGGTTACCTACCTCCCCATTTCCTCTGCGCAGGAACAGAAGTGAGCTGTGGCTGACATGGGTGCTGGAGAGTAGACCAGGTAGTTACAAGGATGTAGATGTGTGATGAGTAGTGGATAGATTTTTGTCTGCTTGGCAAAGGAACTGTTAATGTTTTAGACCAAAGATGTTAATATGGGCAGCCTCTAACACACATATCCCCCCACAAAAAAAAAATGAGTTTCTATTTTGTGATGGTTTTTACAGCTCAGACTTTGTACACTGCCCCACCGGTGACAGCTGGATGCCTTTCTTTTGTATCTGGCAGCAAAGCCTACAAAAAAACTTGCAAACAATCATGACTGAACCTAAGAACCATGTACTAGGTAGATGCTTTTTAAACGATTGTGTGAAAAACTTTTGTATTAGGCTATTTGGATTTTATTAAGTGCTAAGAAAAAGGGAGCGTACAAAAGGTTCCATATGTGTTTTATATTGTTTGTCTTAAACGCCAACCCTGCCATTTGGATTGAGCTTTTTTAGGAAGTTAAAGGGAATGTCAGTTCTTGTGTTTTCTGTAGGAATGAAAATGCCATTGTATAGATTCTGTTTTGTAAATGTTTACAGAGTAAGTTTGTAAAACAACCTGATTTGTTTTGGTTTCTGCGCCTTATGACCTACAGCTGCTGGCAGCTCTCTCTCTCTCTCTCTCTCTTTCTCTCTCTCTCTCTCTCGCGCTCTCGCTCTCGCTTTCTCTCTCTTCCCTTCCCTGGAGTTTGGCCAGGGGCAAATTTATGAGATATTCCTTGATAAAGGATGTAAGAAATCTAAAAAGACCAGATTTTGCCTAAAATTAATTTCCTTTTAAAAGAAACAGAAAGCTAACTTTCAGGCTAAACCTAAACACCGTGCCTGAAGTTAAACATTTTTGAGCCGGGCGTGGTGGCGCACGCCTTTAATCCCAGCACTTGGGAGGCAGAGGTAGGAGGATCGCTGAGTTTTCAGGCCACCCTGAGACTTAGTTAATTCCAGGTCAGCCTGGATCACAGTGATACCCTACCTTAAAACCAAAAAAAAAAAAAACATTTTTTTGAACTGTTTACAGACTTTTAAGGATGCTCTAAAGGTTTTATATAGCGGCATAGACTTAATGTAAATTCTGCTTACATTAGACACAGGCGATGTCCTATGCTGTGTGGGTCACAAAGTCATAAACACAGATGTAATTCATATTCTTTGGAGGTCTAACCAGGTTAGACATAGACAAGACCCTATCACCTTATGTATTACAAATTGGTAAAATAAATTAGGTGAAAACAAACAGCTTCAGAGTAAGACAAGGAATGCCAGGATGCTTAGCTCTCTGCTCTGTCATTTCCTTTTGCTCTTGCTTACTGTTCTATGCTACTTAAAGTTATGGCAAGCTGGACTCTGAAAAAGGGATGATGCCCCCTTTATCTCAGCCCCCATGCAAGTTTAAGCCATATGTCCCTCTGACCCTGTCCAGACAAAATGGCCAATTGTCTCTGACAAGGAAAAGGTAATAAGAAATGGCTTATAACTTTGTTTCTCTTTATAATTCTCTTTGAACACCTATTTATCTGTTAGTGGACAAAAGGTTAAATAGGTAAACTGAGTCAAGGTACTTAAGTTACAAACTCCTTACATAAGACAAACATCAGACTTACCTAAAATGTATATTGGGATATAAACAGATGATATAAAAAAGACATCAAATAAATATTGGCTTAACAGTTAAGGTGCTTATCTGGGAAGCCTAAAAATCTAGGTTTGATTCCCCAACACCCCCATTCTTATTGCTAAACCTAAATCTGATTTAAAACAGGTTCTCTGATATCCCTTTTTGAGACAGCCTTCTACACCCATCAGCCCGCATGGGATGACTGTTAACAACCCTTGCAGACCCTCTTCACACAGAGGAATGTGAAGAAATCTGAAGGGAAGCCAAGGAACTAGTGTTGGGGAGCTGACGACTGCCTCATGGAGAACCCTAATGTTATTACAAGGTTTTCCTTTCCACACAACCGGACTGAGATCCCAACACCCCCGAAGGTAGCGCGTTCCTTAACCTCTTTCGCCAGACTCTGATGGGTAGTCTCCAGGCAGCCGCTTGCTTGGTGCCCTACAAATTTGGCTAAGGGGGGTAAAGGGACCCAAGGGCCCACAGAGTCCCCTGCTTTCCTAGAAAGGCTGCAGGAAGCATGAAGGACATACCCCTCCCCCCTCCATAGATCCTGAAGCCCCTAAGAATAGGCGAACTATTAACATTGCTTTTGTAACTCAGTCTGTACCAGATATTAGAAAGGAGATTCAGAAAATAAAAGACTTTAAAAAGAAACTTCTTTCAGAGTTAATAGAGATTACTGCCAGGGTATATAATAATAAAGACACTCTAAAGATAGACAGGCTAAGAAAATGACTAAGGTTATGGTGGCTACCTTCCAGAAGGCACAAGGCCCCACAAGACAGCACTTACACTTTTCTCAGGATGATTCCACCTGAAAGACATAAACTGTGCTGGACCTGAAGGACACTTTCTTTAACATCCCATTGGTGAAAGGAAGTCAACCCATTTTTTGCCTTTGAATGGGCAGATATGGAATGAGACACCAATGGGCAATTGACCTGGACTAGACTCCCACAGGGATTTAAAAATTCCCCTGCTCTCTTTGATGAGGCTCTCCACAAGGATTTGCAGGTTTTTCGCAATGAGACGCCTGAGGCACCACTCTTGCAGTACGTGGATGACCTCCTCCTAGCCGCAGAGACAGAGGAAGAATGTCTCGCTGCCACAGAGCATCTCCTGGACACCTTACAACATCTGGGCTGTCCCGTGTCAGCCAGGAAGGCTCAGCCCTCATATGTAAGACAATCTACTTGGGATACGGACTCCAAGGAGGTAAGAGGATGCTGTCGGCCTCTAGAATTCAGCCCATCACTCAGATCCCCATGCCTCAGACTAAGAGACAAATCTGAGAATTCCTCAACTCTGTGGGGTATTACAGAATTTGGATCCCAAGGTTTGCTGAATTAGCCAAGCCTCTATATGAGGCCACTAGAGGACAAAAAAAAAAAAAAAAAAAAAAATTAGAAAAAATGAGAAACAAACATTCAAAAACTGCCCTGGCACTTCCAGACTTAAGAAAAGGGGACAACCAGGGGCGTCCTAACCCAGAGGCTGGGGCCATGGCATTGCCCAGTGGCCTATTTGTCTAAGGAGTTAGACCCAGTAGCCACCGGTTGGCCCCTTGCCTCCAGGCTATTGCAGCTGCTGCTATTTGACAAAGGACACAGACAAACTAACCTTGGGACAGACTTTATCAGTTACAGCCCCGCATACAATAGAGATTCTTCTAAAAAGCCCTCCCAACTGATGGCTCTCCAATTTCCACATAACCCACTATCAGGCCTTGCTCTTAGATCAACCAAGGATACAGTTTTGCCAAACTGTGATTTTGAATCCAGCCTCCCTGCTGCCTGAGAACTGGGTAAGGCATCAATTCCTCTGCATGACTGCCTAGAAAGATCACCAGCACCTTCCATGGGCTCCACCTGGACCTGACAGATGTGGCTTGGCTGAACCCTGACCTGGTGATGTATTCTAATGACAGCAGCTTTGTCGTGGACAGAATCAGGTATGCAGGGGCAACTATGGTGACTTTGGAAAAATCTTCGTGGGCTGAGGCCCTGCCTTGGGGTACATCTGCTCAGAAAGCTGAACTGATAACACTAAGGCTCTGTGATATTGGGAAAAGACAAGACCGTAAATATCTGCACAGACAGCTATTATGCCTTTGCCGTGGCTTATGTCCATGGGGCCATCTACCAGGAGCAAAGGCTATTAATAGCAGAAGGTAAAGACATTAAAAATGTCTTATTGGTTGCCATTTGGGCACCTACTAAAGTGCCTATAATTTGTTGTCCGGGTCATCAGAAAGGAGAGACCACAGAAGCAAGAGGGAGAAGACTGACAGACCTAGCAGCAAAGATTGCTGCCTCTCAGCATCCATTGGATTGTCTGGTCACCGTCCTGACACCCACTCTTCCTGAGAGACCAACATACATGGAACAGGACCTACAGCTCACCTCTCAACTGATAAAGGAACAGACCCCACAGGATGGTGTTGCAGTCAGGTTCGCATTGCTGGCAGAAATCACCCGACTAAGAGCAGCTTGTGGGAAAAAAGAGGTTTATTTTGGCTTACAGGCTCAAGGGGGAAGCTCCATGATGGCAGGAAAAACGATGGTATGAGCAGAGGGTGGACATCACTCTCTGGTCAACATAAGGTACAACAGTGAAACCAAACACTGGCAAGGAGAAGCTGGCTATAATACCCATAAGCCTGCCCCCAACAATACTCTGCCTCCAGGAGGTGTTAATTCCCAAGTTGCCATCAGCTGGGAACCTAGCATTCAGAACACTTGAAGTTTATGGGGACACACTGAATCAAACCACCACATGGCCTGGCCCCATAAACTGATAACCCAATGACATGATGTAAAATGCAATGCATTCATGCAAATTTAAAAGTCCCCATAGTTTTTATCAATTCCAATGATGTTCATACATCCCCATAATCCAAGGTCTTTTAAATGAGCCATCCAAAACCAAAATATCCCCAAAAAACCCATAATGGCACAGAATAAAACATTCACACTGCAAAGGATGGCATTGGGCAAAACAAAACAATACCTAACCAATACAAGATTTTTAAACAACCAGGGCAAACGTCAAACTCTGTAATTCCAATCCAACAACTACTCAGTGACAAATCTCCAAGTCCGATAATTCTGAGCAGCAACAAGTCTCTGGGTTCCACCTCCCCTCCAGCTAGGCTACTCACAGTCCTGGAAAACTTCATCCAGGGCTGGACTCTCCTTGGCAGCCATCTCATAGTCCCGGCATCTCCACTGGGTCTCCACTGCAACCCATGGTCCATCCTCATGGCCCCATGGGATCTCCATGCAGGCATCCAGCAAACCTGCTTCACACTGACCGCGTTAAAAACTCAATGACCCTCTCTTTCCTGCATTTGTTATACTCCATAATACCAGGTAGGGTGCCAATTTGTTAATCCAGGGGAATAAATCAGACTTTGAAGAACAGGACACTCCTTCAGCATTCAGGCCCCTTCAAAAGAGTCTACCTTCTTCCTGTTGCCCCAGTGCAGGTTAGCTGGCCCAATCTCAAAGGTTGTAATCTCTCAACTGCAGCTGAATGGGTAGCACCCAAATATTTCATTTTTTTCTGTGCCATATCCTCTGCTCACACAGTTCATTTTTACCAAAGCAACCCTGCACATCTTCTCAGGACAGGGCGCTTCTCACACAAACTGAACCCAGTCCAAGCAAAGCTGATGGTAAGCCAAACCTCACAGTTCATAGTTCTTACTATTCAGGTCTTTCAGCTCTGACCAGAATGCCATCAAGCTCTAACAGCACTGCAAAAAGGTTTCAAATCCTTCCACATTCCTCTTGAAAATCAGCTAAAAGGCCAAAGCCAAACAGTCAGGTGTCTAGCAGCAACCCCACTCCCCACTTTACTGTTGCAGTCAGGTTAGCATTGCTGGCAGAAATCACCCGACTAAGAGCAGCTTGTGGGAAAAAAGAGGTTTATTTTGGCTTACAGGCTCAAGGGGGAAGCTCCATGATGGCAGGAAAAAGCGATGGCATGAGCAGAGGGTGGACATCACTCTCTGGTCAACATAAGGTGGAGACAACAACAAAAAACACTGGCAAGGAGAAGCTGGCTAAAACAAAAAAACTCACCTAGGCCCAGCCATCAGCTGGGAACCTAATAAGAACAAAGAGCACCTTCAAACCACCACAGATGGTACCAACTGAAGAATGGATGACTTCTAAACAACTAGAATTCACTTAGGCAGCAACAAGCTAATAATAAGGAAAGAGCTTTTCTTCTCAGGTACGGACTCAGTCATCAAGGACAACACCACCCCGCTGTCAGGCCTGCTAACAGACAAATGCCTCCTCTGGTAAGGTACCCCCAATGGGGACAAAAGAGAAAGGGGGACAAGTCAGATAGATATTGGGAAGTTGATTTCACAGATGTAAAGCCAGGTCAATATGGATATAAATATTTACTTGTCTATGTTGATACCTTTTCAAGATAAATAGCTTTCCCTACCAAGTATGAGACAACCCATATAATAGTTAAAAATTGTTAGAGATAATTCCCTACTGTAGGTTGCCCCTCAAGATAGGATCAGATAATGGGCCTGCCTTTATGTCAGAAGGCGTCAAAGAGCTCGATGTACACTCAGTGGGCCAAGTCAGGATTTGCCTAACACCTGAATAAGACAATGAAAGAGAAGAAAATAATAAGTGACACCCAGCTCCCCAGCACCAAGTGTGAGTCGCCACTGGGCTTAGGAGGCAGCCAGAACTCCAGTCTGAAGACACCCAGACACTGTCGGTGGGAGTCAGGTGAGGTCAGCGCTCACCTGAGCACAAGGCCATCTTTCCAGAGATGGATGGGCTCTGGAAATGCCTGCAAGTCTTTCCAGCAGGGCAAACCCCGCCCACCTCTCAGGAACACACAGCCCCAGGGTGAAAGTCATTAGGAAGCCCTGTGAGACAGAGGTCAAGGGCTGGACTCCTGGGAGGACAGGACAGCGGCCAGAGCCTGAGGTCTTCCTGGTACAGACAGTGGCAAACCCACCACACCTAGACCAGCTGAGGCTGAGGGACACGGCTGGATGGGCAGTCCCGGGTAGAGGGAAGGCCAGAGCAACCAGATCAACCAAGGGTGGTGGCACTCGGAGTTTGAGTTGGACTCTCTCCAGGGAGATGCCACTGATGGCAGAGAAGTAAGCAAAATGATTTCAAGGGACTGGACAGTGATAATGCATACTCACCACATCAAAGTTGCAGGGACAGTTTACAGAGGCAACAGTGGAACAGAAATTGGGGCAAAAATCAGACCTCCCCTTCCCCACAAAGCTGCCTAGGAGAGCCACACACACTGTCCACCATCACCCCTGCACCAGTGATGCCCTCTTGCGCGCACTGAGCCACAGGCCATGCGGGCAGGCCTCTTGAGTTTCAGTGGCTGGATGCGACTGTGCTGTGTGATCACAGCACACCCCTGAATCTTGCTCAAAGGGGATGAGGCTGTGGTCTAGTCAGGGTTACAGCTCATACCTCACATGGGCACACCACAACCGGGGGCCAAGACCCATCTACCTGTGAGTCAGGATTCTTGGGGAGCAGTACAGGAGGGGGATTCCATACCTGGCCCAAATGCACCCCACCATGATTCTGAGCAGGGGTTGGAACCCCTTTCCTGACCAGCCTCACCACCTACAGTGAGGATGGGGACAACTCCCACATCCCATCCTAGCACTGCAGGGGGACAGCAGAGCAAGGTAGGAGCCAATCTGGAGCTCCGATCAGGCCACCCCAGCCACTGAATATGACGATGTTTGTAAAGTTACTTAAAAGATGACATTGTAGGGTTGGAGACATGGCTTAGCAGTTAAGGTATTTTCCTGTGAAGGCTAAGGACCTAGGTTCAACTCCCCAGAACCCACATAAGCCAGATGCACATGGTGGTATATACATCTGGAGTTTATTTGCAGTGGCTGGAGATCCTAGAGTGCCCATTCTCTCTCTCTGTCTCCCCCTTGAGTCCCAGCAGGTAGGAGGATCACTGAGCTCGAGGCCAGCCTGAGGCCACAGAGTGGGTTTCTGTTCAGCCTGAGCTAGAATAAGACCCTACTTCAAAACAAAACAAAAGAGCCGGGCGTGGTGGCGCACGCCTTTAATCCCAGCACTCGGGAGGCAGAGGTAGGAGGATCGCCGAGAGTTCAAGGCCACCCTGAGACTACATAGTTAATTCCAGGTCAGCCTGGGCCAGAGTGAGACCCTACCTTGCAAAAACCAAAAAAAAAAAAAAAAGAAATAACATTGTTTATTGTTATAAACATTATTTTATTGTTATAAACAATACTTAACATTGTTTATTGCTACAGTGAGAACACTACAGACTGAGTAGTTTATCAAATACGAGCTCATGGGAAAAAGGGACTTTCACAAAGCAGAGCAACACGACCACAGTTAACTTCCTTACATTCTCAGGGATCTCCCAATGTCATAATGAAGTTACCAAAACACAACTACCACCACTCAGGAGAGGACAGGGACAGAGTTCCGGAGCTGCTGGCCCACTGCCAAGATGGCTTATGAAGCCTTGAGAGCACACCTCACATCTTCAAAACTCATCCAGTGACTGACCTGCCCCAAACTTTAAGCTGCTGCGTTCCCTTCTCCTGCAATGCAATCTTCCTCGTTCCTGGATCCCAGCCCTCAGTCCCACAGGAACTCTGACAAGGTTCTATGCTCACCTTTTTCCCCTTCTAGATGAGGGGTCTGCTTTACAAGCAGGCGGAATATAGACTTAAACACCTCACTGGGTATCCAGGCTCTGGGGAGCTGGTCAGTCTAATCCATCAAGAGTCCTCTGCCCAGCCTGGGCTCTCCAGCACTGTGCCCACACCCTCCTGAGACGGTTGCTCCACTCCGGAGCGTCTTTCTTTCCATTCTAGGAGCGCAGCCTCAGAACTGTGAGAGGTCCCTTGGAGCCAAGCCCACACCCCAGGTCTCTGTCCTGGCTGCTTTAATGAATCCGTGTAGTGCATGAACAAGCTGTACACAAGGTCCTTAGTTCCTGCTGGAATTTCAATGCAGCACTGCAGTGTATGAAACTGCACAGGATAACCTACAGCTGCATGTGGACCCAAGAAACCTTCACACACATACTGCTGGCTGAAATGGATCATTATAAGGGGCATGCACAACGACCTCAGCCCCTCCCACCAAACAGGTTTAAGATCCTGAGGACCAGGACGCCACATCTCCAAGCTCTGAGGCTCCAAGAAGCCACCAGGCAATGGCAGGCAGGCTACAGGGTCTGCTCCCCCTCGGCTGGTGCATGACTGGGGAAAATAAGGGGTGGAGGGGTGTAGTGGGGGAAGCTCTCCAGGTTAGTCTTCAGAAAGAGCAGGTGCTCGACAGCCTCCACCTTAAGGGGTGAGTTCGGTTCTGTTATGATAGGGCTGTTCAGGGAGGAAAAGACACCTTCAGAGAAGGATCCCGTAGGTGGACAGGACAGATAAATGGTGGCCAGCTGGGCCAGGGCTGGCCAGGCTTCACGCTTCTTCTCCCAGTAAGCCAGTGGGTCCTCCTGGGCCCCAATGGTCTCATTCTCCCGCAGGTACTTCTTGACAATGATGCTAGCCAGGTGGTTCTCAGTGGAGAGGGAGGCCCCACTCCTCTCAGAGGCCAGCAGCCCCACACTTTCCAGCTGCTCCAGCAAGCTCTTCTCTCGGTGGACCAGCAGGAAAGAGCTGGACTCGCCACCTCTCTGAAGAGGCTCCTTCAGACCTTTCCCCTTAGCGCCAAGGCTCCTGGGCAGCCTGGTGGTACCCAAATGTGCACCCCTGGGACTGTGCAGGGTGCCCAACGGGCATTCAGACACCATAATTTCCTTCACCTTGTACACAAGGACTTGCTTCCAGTGGTCAATGTCAGCCCCCACGGGCAGAATGGCCTCAACCTTGCCTTTAAAGCGAGGGTCCAACAGGGTGGCCAGCACAAATTCCTCCCGGTAGAAGAGCTCGTTGAGCTGACAGTCAGTGGAGAGCTGCAGGGCCAAGCCCTCGGCCAGCCGCAAGGCCACATCTACCTCCCCGCCACTCTGCTCCATGAAATGCTTGTGAACCTGCTCCAGGAAGATGTGCAGGTAGCGCAGCTGCGGCAGCACCTGGCTTAAGGAAGCCTGGGAGGTGCTGGCCTCACGGGCCACCATCTCAAAGGGCTGCAGGAGCTTGACAAGACTGTCCGCCAGGTTCCAGAACATGGCCGACAGGGCGGTGCTGGCCTTGCCTGGCTGCTGCTTCTCTGCGTACGCCTGCAGAGCCTGCTGCTGCTCTACCACCCACCCCAGCAGATGGTAGGCTGAGACCCAGCTGTCCGAGAGCTCCTCAAAGGGCTGCTGAGCCGGGAGTCCACACTGCTGCTGGAGCTGGCTGAGGAGCTTCCGGGCCTCTGGGCAGCCTTGGAAGTGACAGAAGATGGCCCTGGCTGTTCCTAGAATGATCTGGATGCTATTATGGTGACACAGGAAGTCGTTCACCAGGGAGTCAAGGTAGTGAGTGAAACAAGGTATGTGGATATAACCCTCAGCTTTCACCATCTGCTCCAGGCTGGGGCTACTACCCAACACTAGGAAACCGGCCTTCAGGGAGCCGCGGCTCAGCCGCAAGCTGATCTGCTCCAGCAGCTCCGGCTGACTGTCCTCTGCTCGCTCTAGAGGCAGGCCTTGGACCCACAGCACGGCTCGCTTTCTCAGGCTCCCCGATGCCACGGGTCTGCCATCTGAGCGGGCTGGCACCCAGTGGGCAGTAATGGCCACGTAGTTTGCCAGCGAGTCTTGGGTGGACATGGAGGCAGTGAGGTGAATGTGCCCCCCCTCCGCCCACTGCATCTCTTGAAACACTTGCTCACTCACGGCCTCATGCAGCAGGGGCAAGGCCCTTTCCGAGAAGAAGTCTGGGGTGGGCAGGTGGTAGCTAGGGTCCACCTGAGCCAGGAACTTCTTGAAAGGCTGGGAGGAGATGAAGGAGAGTGGCACGGCCAGGCTGCAGAGCAGCTCCGTGATGCTGCGGGTCCAGACCTGCGCTCGGGGCTGACTGCGCGCACAGGCACCACCCTGGCTCTCTCTGACTGCAGTCGGGGAAGCCGGCATGGAGGAAGCCAGCAGCAGCTGCTCGTGTCTGGTCAGTGCCAACTCCCTGTCCCTGTTGTCAGAGGTCACAGTGTCTGGGGGGCATGTGGGTGTTGAGCATTCTCCAGAGGCAGGGCCAGCAGCACCAGTGGGCCAGGCATTCTGCTGCGCCCGCTCTGTGCACCCCACCTCGCCACCCAGGGTGCCTGGGACCGGCCTCCTCTCCCACTTGAGCCCATGCTTACTAGCCAAGTGACGGACGAGGCCTGAGACGCGGGACCACCCTTGAGTTTTGTGCTGTCTAACACTGGTCTGACACAGGGTGCAGAAGATACGGCAAGTATTCCTCAAGTCCACGGTAAAAAACTGTCTGATGTCTGGCGTGGGCTTTAGAACCGAGCTGTGGAGAGGGCCTGGTGAATGCGGGGCAGAGTCCAAGCTGTGCGGCTCTACTCGTGCAGCTCTGACCACCTTTGTCAAGCAGGGGCGCTCCTGAAGCTTCAGCCGGGGCCGCACCTTCTCCCGCGTCACAGGAAGCATGTGCTTTCTCTTCCACTTCTTGAAGTGCTGCATGTCTCTGGCCAGCTGGGCCCTGAGGATGTCATCTTGTCTGGCTTCCTCGTTCTCCCTGGCCTGATTCCCCTCCAACCTGTCAAGACTTGGCACTTGGGGAGGCTGGGGGAGGGGCTGGAGCACAGTAGGGACAGAGGGGGCCTGGCTGGTACTGAGTGGAAGAGACCTCACCCTCTTTCCTGCCTTCTCCCCTTCCTCTCTACATCCACAGACCTTCTTCCTGGACACCCTCCTCTTCTCAGACCGAGCAAGGGGCACCTGCTGAGGCACAACTTTGCAGCCAGAGTCTCTCTTGGGTTCTCTCTGCCCAGTGCTGGCCCGGGACTTTGCTCGGGAGGCAAGATGAAGACCAGATTGCCCCAGAGGGCGTGCTTTTCTCTTCGCAGTGCAGGCAGGTGTGTCAAGGGCACCTTCTACCTGCTTCTCCAGGAGAACTTGGTCTGGGTCAACTGAAGGAACCAATGTGTCACTGGCCAGGGGGTAGGGGCTACTCCTTTGTAAGGGCAAGTCTTGTTCATGCTGGTTTTGGGAGCCAGAGGATCTGATTTTCCCCCTGTGTCCACTGCTGGCCTTCTCAGTTATGTCCACAAACTCAATTTTGACCTTGGTTTCCAGCAGGCCCTCCCCAGAATCCCAGCCAAGTCTACCAGGGGTGTTGGTAGCTTTTGTTTGGAACTCAGGCCTGGGAGAAGATAGGATGTCATTTGGGCTCTTGGGTCTAGCCACAGGGGTGTTGGCATTCATATGGGGCTCCTGCCCCACTGAGTTTGGGAGTATCTGTCTCTTGGTGGGTGTTTTGATTTTTTCCATTTCCAATATGCTTGGGAACTTGGGGAAATGAGAAGATGGGCCCAGGCTGCAAGGCAAGATGAAAACAATGGTTCTCAGATACCCCACTTAACTCTGGGACAGGAAGGGAGACAAGGCCACACAGGAGAAAGAACTAAAGAGAAGCAGAGAAATAGAGAAGACACTGAAATTCCCAGGCCTGCCTGGCCCACCATTCCCAGATCAGGAACCACAGAGGGTATGGAGGCCCCTGTCCATGGTGCTGAGCCCTCCAGGAGGGGACTGAGCAGACTCTCAAGTGGTGGGGCAGACAGCAGCCAGGTTGGCTGCTGAGAGAACTGGCCAGGAGTGGATGGAGATCCAAATCTCTGGTCCTGAACATCTGGGCTGCTTCCAGTCCCAGGAAAGCAGGGTAATGTGCCATATGGCCCAGTTAAATGAAGCAGCCCATAGCTTCCTAAGACACAGGCATCCCCACTCATTTTCTTCCTCCCTTCCTCCTGCCAAGAACAGGATGTGGCAGCCCCAACACCAGTGACTGCAGGCCACCAGTGACCTCCCGTGCTCCTTTCCACGTCAGACTCTCAGAAGCACTGCTCATACCTCTCATCCCATTGCCCTTGAACCCTACTCCGGAATGGCTCCCACCCAGGCCCGACTGCCTTGCCACGAACTCGGTGGTTTTCTCTGCCTGTTTCTTCCCATGGAACGTCCTTTCCTCTTGGCCCTAGAACACATTTTCTTGGTTTTCTTCCCATTTCTGGCTCCGTCTCGATTTCATTCCCGTCCTGTCTTCCTCAGAGTGTCCCTTAAGTGACATTGCTTGGGTCCTCTGCCCTCCCTGGACAGTCTCTGGGCTGTTCTGCTCGTCACCCACTGCCAGGGTTTGGGGTCACAGCTCTTGCTTCAGCTCCCCTTGTTCTTCCTATACCTATCCATCCTGGAAAACTGAATGATCAAGTCCAACACCTAAAGGTGATCCCCAACTCCTTCCCCTCTCATTAATTTCCCCAGATATTAGGTCAAGAAATCAGAAGAGGGATGGAGAGATGGCTTAGCAGTTAAGGCGCCTGCCTGCTAAGCCTAAGAACACTGGTTCCAATCTCCAGGTCCCACGTTTAGCCAGATGCAAAGTGACGCAAGGGCGCAGTGCTGCACTTGACCAAAGGGGGCGCACACATCTGGATTTCGTTCAGAGCAGCTGAGAGGCTGCTGGCGCGCCCATCTCTATCTGTCTCCCTCTCCCTCCCTCTCTGTCTCTCTCTCAAAAAAAAAAAAAAAAAAAAAGTCAGAAGAGACATAGGAAGAGAAGAGAAGAAAATGACAAAGAAAAGAAAAAGAAATGAGGGAAAGGAAGAGCCCAGTGAGCAAGGACATGCTTCCAGAGACAGAGAAGACGCACAGAGAGACGATTTCTAACTCTACCACAAATACCCGGAAGTCAGCAGACTGCATCTCCTCCAACTAGAAGGCGAAATTAAATAGAAAGATTAAGAACAAAAGCCTGCACAGCCTGACCCAGAGCACTGGAGACGGCTGGCTGCTTCTGAGAGATGACAGGCAAACCAGCCACGGGAGCTCTGAGATGCTGCCAGCTTACAGCTCCTTCTGGCCAGAAGACTCTGACAATCAAGAGGCAACATAGCTGTAAGCTGGTCTCACAAAACTCAGGCTGCCACCAAGAGATGACATGACTGAAGGCCCGCGTGAGGGGACGCTGGGGGAGGAGCTGGAGAACGAGTGAAAAAGGCTGCGCAGGTCCAGGAGAACAGCTCTTGGTGTCCAAATTGAGGGGACTTACCTCAGCTCTTACTTCATGCCTGAAGAGACTGCACCCTAGATGGCTAGTCCAAGTCCCGGAGGCTGTTTGCACGTGGTGTTGCTATCAATGAGGACACAGGACTAGGCATTAAAACCAAGCTGTGATACAGAACACATACCAGTAACAATCTAAACAAAAGGGAAAATGTCTGTCAGAGCTGCAGCCTGGGGTACACTCCAAAACCTTCACCCACAGACCTATGAGCTTGCCCAAGGCATAAATACTGTTGTGTTCCCAATTACTTTGTCCCACTAGGACTCCATACTAGGCAGGCACTCTTGACCCATTCACTTGTTTCACCAAAATTTACAAAATGCCCACTATGGCCAGGCGTGGTGGCGCACGCCTTTAATCCCAGCACCCGGCAGTCAGAAGTAGAAGGATCGCCATGAGTTTGAGGCCACCCTGTGACTACATAGTGAATTCCAGGTCAGCCTTGGCTAGCGTGAGACCCTACCTCAAAAAAAAAAAAAAAAAAAAAAAAAGCCACTATCACCTAACATCTTCCTCAAGATGCAAATATAGGTGCCAAACGTGATGGCCTGTAAGCACGGTGCACCTGAAATGGTAGCACTCGGGAGGAGAATCTCACATTCCAGGCCAACCTGGGCTAAATATCTAAAAACAAATAATAAAAGTATGTGTTTGTGTAGGGGGAGGAGCTCAGTGGTATAGTGCTTGCCTATCATATGTAAGGCCATGTAAGTACACATATGTGTGTAGACACACACACACACACACACACACACACACACACACGAGCGTAACTGGTTACCCAAGCCTCAGGGCAAGAAAATGATAAAATGGTGGTTTGTGATGTCCGTGGTAGATCTCTTACCTAGCATCCACAAGCCCTGGATCTAATCCTTAAAACCACCAAAAACAATAAAAAGGCAAAAAAAAAAAAAAAAAAAAAGAAAGAAAGAAAAAAAAAAAGAAAGAAAAGAAAAGAAAAAGAGGAGGAGAAGAAACTTTGATCACACACTATGAGTCAAGGGAGAATTCCCAGGGTACCTCAGGCTGACCTAAAGAGTACGGTGTCTGCTCCACTGAAGAGCCTGCTGCTCTACTTTGGGTTATGGCTTCAGGGTCTTTAATCCTTGCCAGTCAGTCCTGTTGTAGAGATCTGGGATCACAGGCACGGGCACAGCAGTACCGTGACCCCATGCTTTCCCCGCTGGAGCCCATCAGGATGACATCAGGGAGGCTGGCACTGTTGACAGCCAACACTGAATCAGCACACTGAAGGACAACCACAGACGCAATGGGGAGATGACAGAGCTGGGAGACTGAGGAGGGCAGAGAAAGGCCCCTTGATGATCACATTTACCCAAAGAGGTCTATCCAGATGAATCTGAGGTTCATAAAAACAAATCTTTCTACAGAAAATGAGACGCATCAACAACAAAGAGGGCTTAGTGGTTAAGGCGCTTGCCTGCAAAGCCAAGAGACCCAGGTTCAATTCCCCAGGACCCACGTAAGCCAGATGCACAAGGTGGTGCATGCGTCTAGAGTTTGTCTGCAGCAGCTAGTGGCCTGGGCACGCCTATTCTTTCTCTCTCTCTATGTGCCTAGCTCTCAAATAAATAGATCAACATTTATTTTTAAAAAAGAACAAAGAGGGCAGCTGCTCAGATAAGGGAGTGAACAGGGGTCAGTCGTGACTGAGAGGCAAAGAGAAGTTGAGAAAAGTGATGACTGGGAAGCCAAGGGAAATGTTTCCACAAAGCAGGAAGACTAGGCAGTGCAGTGAAGTGAGGGGGAAGCAGCCATGGCTGTCCCTCAGTATGTCTAGGGGAGTTAGTCCCAAGGACCCCTCGGACACCAAAACCCGTGGATGCTCAGAAGTCCCTTTTCCAAAAGGGCATGGCATTTGCATATAACCCACACACATCCTCCCTTGCACTTTAAACCAGCTGTACATCGCCTACGAGGCCGAGTGCAATGCTACATACACAGGTGCTGCTTTGGGAATTCTAAACAAGGAAAACAAAAAAATAAATAAACTGTCCGTCTGCAGAGTGGTAACAATGGGAGCAGCCCCCTCACGGGACTGTTATCAGTTAAGGGCATGCTGGCAGTTCCAGGTGCTTCTGGCCCCGGTGTGTTTGGAGGGCGGGGACGTAGGGGAGGGTCGGATGGCCGAGGGGAGGCCATCGGGCAGCAGCGGAGGTCCAGGCAGGTGGACCTCGGGCTTCCAGGTGGGCCAGAAACTCCCCGGGCCTCGCTTACCTTGGACCCAGTGCGAGGTTGGGGGAGGCAGAGCAGATGCTCGCCGGGGCCACCGAGGGACAACAGCGCGACCAGGACCGACCCGAACCCGCCAGCCCGCCCACTACCCAGGCTTCCGGAGCCCGGAGTCGCTGGCCTCAGAGCGCGTCCACGGGCTGACCGCGGCGGGGGGGATCCGGGATGCGCAGTGCTGCTCCTGAGCCAGAGCCCGCCGCGTTCCCCCCCACCCCTCGCCCCGCGGTTGGTACATTCCACGAGCGGCGGCGGCCGCCCCAGCGCACAGGCGCGAACCCGCGGCCGGAAGTCAAGGAGTCGCGGTGGGCTAGGCGGGAAAATCGTAGCTGGCGCTGCGCTCGGGCGTTTTGGTACCGGGGCGGTGTTGCTCCAGCCGCGGCGGACGCCCGCGAGATGTGCGCGTCCTCTTGTGCAACTGGCTTACGTGGGTCCTGGGGAGTCGAAAGCTGGGTCCTTTGGCTTTGCAGGCAAGGCATTTCTGCAGCCGAAAGAATGCATTAGTATGCTCTTGACATGGTCGGTAGCATGCGCCCTGTGCTCCAGGCAGATAGTGACCTGGATTTCCTTCTGTGTTGAGTAATGAATGGTCCCTAATGCTATGCATCCTGGGTGCTGCGCTGCCCAGTCTCATGCAGATTAAAGGTGCCGCAATAACGACACTGAGGTAGTTTAGGGTGACTGGGCCCCGAAAATAAAAGCAGGGAATATCCTTGAATCTGCTCTTGTAGTCTCCACTTTGTTAGAGATAAGGAAGAATCTAACTTCATTTCTTTTTTTTTTTTTTTTTTAGTTTTTCGAGGTAGGTTCTCACTCTAGCTCAGGCTGACCTGGAATTCACTATGTAGTCTCAAGGCAACCTCGAACTCATGGTGATCCTCCTACCTCCTGCCTCCCTGGAGCTGGGATTAAAGGCGTGCGCCACCACGCCCGCCAGGATCTAACTTCTTAATCTCTTGCCTAAAGGAGTTCCCTAGATCTGCTCTTGTTGTTGTTTTTTTCTTTTTTTTTTTTTTTCTTTTTTTTTTTTTTTTTTTTTTTTTTTTGAGGTAGAGTTTTGCTGTATCCCAGGCTGGAATTCACTATGTCATCTCAGGGTGGCCTCGAACCAGCCATGACACCAAGTTTTTGGGGCTTGTCCTAATCAACCACAAATCCAGGTTTAGGCTAAGCCATCTCTCCAGCCTTAAATATCTAGATTTTGAAATTTTAGTTTTATTTTTTCTTCTCTCTCTCTCTCTCTCTCTGAGCAGAGGGGAAAAAGAAAAATCTGTCACTGTGGGCAGATCCTGGGGTCCAGCCCTAAGGTGTTACTGGGGGCGGATCTGAATTCCAGCCTGAAGACATGCAGGTGCTTGAGCTCTGCCTGGGTTTCCAGAGTGGGTTTGCTTGTGTTGGTGGTGGTGGCTTTTCTCTCTCTGCATGGACCTGTGAAAGGGGGCCAGCTTCTTTGGCCATTATGGAACTTCCCCTAGATCTGTGAGCTTCAAATAAATCCTGTTCCTCCCACTAACTGCCTCTGCTTTGGAAGTTCATCCCAGCAATGTGAAGCTGACTGTGATGTCTGGAAACCCCCAGAGGGCCTAATACCAGAGCTCTTGGCAGCTGGCTTAAAGGACAGAGCAGACCTTACCTGTGCACCCCAGGCTACTAAGGTGCGGCACAAGACCCAGAGGCCTGTACCTTCAAGCATTCCTGGCCAACCTATTCTAGGTGGAGCACGTACCATGCTGAGCAAATCCACTGTGGACTGAAGTGGAGACCTGTGTGGGCCTGCCTGTGCAAGGCCACCCAGACAGCTGCTGGCAAGCCATGTCTCCACCCCAAGAGCTTTTGTCGGCATGGACTTGGCTTCGGTGCCAACATTCCATGGATTGTTTTGCATTAAGTATTTCTTTTCTTACTTTCCTTTCCTTCTTGTCCAAAGCATTCATTTCAAAGTGGAACACAGGGCTGGAGAAGTGGCTCAGTGGTTAAGTCATTTGCCTGCAAAGTCTGATGACCCAGGTTTGATTCCCCAGTTCCCACATAAAGCCAGATGCACAAAGTGGTGCATGCATATGGAGTTTGTTTCCAGTGGCCAGAGGTCTTGACGTGCCCATCCTGGCTGTCTCTCTTTTCTCTATCTCTCCTTGCTTGCAAATAAATTAAATTAAATTATTAAATTAAATTTTTAAAAGTTATAAAAGATGACACAGAAAAGAGAGACTGATTGAGAGGGGGGAAGGGATATGATGAAGAGTGGAGTTTCAAAGGGGAAAGGGGGGGAGGGAGGGAAGTACCATGGGATATTGTCTACAATTATGGAAGTTGTCAATAAAAAAATAAAAATGAAATAAAAATAAAATAAAATAAAAAGACGACACAGGGGAGTTGGCTGGGTTCCATTCCCCAGTGCCCACGTAAAGACAGATGCACAAAGTGGCACATAACATCTGGAGTTTGTTTGCAATGGCTAGAAGCTTTGCAAATAAACACATAAACATGTTTAAAAGTTGGCCCAGGAACATGGTGGCGCACGTCTTTAATCCCAGCACTCAGGAGGTAGTGGTAGGAGGATCACAGTGAATTCGAGCCCAGCGTGGAACTACAGAGTGAGTTCCAGGTCAGCCTGGGATAGAATGAGACTCTACCTCGGGGAAAAAAAAAAAAGGTGACACAAGACTGGGAAGATGGCTCAGTGGTTAAAGTGTGAGTACCCGAGTTCAGATGCCCAGAATTCACATAAAGCCCTATGCCATAGTGCAAGCAGCTGGAGTCCCAGCACGTGTAAGGGAAGAAGGGAGGTGAATAGAAGAATCTTCTTGGAAGCTCATGGGCCAGCTTGGCCTGGTCAACAGTCAAATAATGAGAGATCCTGCCTCAAGCAAGGAGAGGGAGGACAGTTACCGGAGGTTGTTCTCTGACCTCTACATCTGTGACATGACACATGTACACATACAGAACCAAAACAAATACAAAGAAAAAAATGTAGCCAGGCAAGGTGGCACATGCCTTTAATCCCAGCACTCTGGAGGCAGAGGTAGGAGGGTCACTGTGAGTTCAAAGCCTCCATAGTGAATTCCAGGTCAGCCTGGGTTAGAGCGAGACCCTACCTCAAAAAACTTAAAAAAAAAAAAAAAAATAAAAGTTGATACATTAAAAATTATGCATATTTATCATTTTGGGGGGTAAATATCATTTTGGAATATGTATAAACATTGTGGAATGGCTAAAGTGAGCTAATATATGTATAATCTCACAAATTTATTTTCCTGTGGGGAGAACAATTTTCTGGTATTCAATATAGTGTTAACTTCAACCACCACATCATACAAAGACTTCATTATTTTGCTCCACATGTCTTACTGAAACCCTGCATTCTTTGTCTAACTTCTCCACGGGGAGTGACTTGTTCATCAGAGTGTGGCCAAGATGGGCACCAGATTTCGGCCATCTGCCTTCCTTCACTTTTCTGGTCAAGCAAAACAGTGCTGGCTGCCAATTGATTTTGTTCCTGGAAACCCCGAGGCTTATAAGCAGTCACTTCCAACACAAGCAGGGAGTGTTTCAGGGAAACCACCCTCCAGGGGCTCAGCCAGCCCTCATATTTCCAGAACTCTCTCAATGATTTGTTTTCTGTGAAAAACAAGTAAAATCCCCTCTGGGCTGTGCTTTGGCACTCCCACAATCCCTGCCTCTCTTCAGTGGGCATCTTGGCCCATGGGTGTCCCTATCACAGTTGGAACGTGCCAGATCTTTCAACTGAGGCAGAACAGTCACAGGAGGCTGTTGGGAAAACCAGGGAACAGAATAGTCGGGTTGCTCTTTGCCCTGTGGGGTCCAAGGGCAGCAACTGCTCCGTGTTTATTACGTGGGTAATAAACATCGTCGAGGGATGTTTCGACCAGGTTATGGCACTGCCAGAAAATCACGGGTCTAATCCCAGGATCTGTAACACCAGCACACACACCCCTCTCCCCCACATGTGTGTTTCATAAATTAGTACTCAGCTCCTGAAGTTTGAGCCCTGTATACACACTGCCCTCTGCTGGCCATATGCTTGTATGCAGTTTAAATTTACCTGGGCTGGGCTGGAGGGATGGATCGGCGGTTAAGGCGCATGTTTGCAAAGCCAAAGGACCCAGGTTCGATTCCCCAGGACCCATGTTAGCCAGCTGTACAAGGGGGCGCATGCATCTGGAGTTCATTTGCAATGGCTGGAGGCTATCTCTCTCTCTCTCAAATAAATTTACCTGGGCTGTCTTGACATGTCTCAGTGGATTTCTGTCCCTGGACCAGGTGATCGCCATGCCAACAAGCTTCCACCTCTGCCACTACCATATCCTCATCCACTGCCCATTTGTACAGATGTCTGCTCCAAGTGTATTCTGTGAGCGTCTGCGTCAGAGGCTGACATTTACTGATGTGCCTCCTGCCTGGGGGCCCAGATGCCTTAGTACACATGACCATGTCCAAATGCCTGCACTGCACCGAGAGCAAGCACAGCAGCCACCTAGAGGTCCAAGGTCAAATCTCTTGGACAGCCAGTCTTCCTAGCCTTGGAGTTGTCACTTCTCACCCCAGGCAGCTTCAGACAGGCAGATCCCAGCCTTGTACACTCAGGAGTGAGGAGTGAGGAAGGCCATGATCTGGGACACGGGATCTGCTCTATCACATGACCCAGGCAAGTGTCATCGCTCCCACCCTCCAGCACTTACAAAAGATGGCTCACAGCAGCAAATCCCTCATCTGTCTCTGACATATCGTGTATGTATCTCCAGCACTCAGGGGTGTCTCTCAAGGACGCTAATCCTTTGAAATGTCTTCATCAGAGAGGACGGGACCTCTTCTCCTATCGCTCATCATCAGGGCCGCCTGGCAGGCACAGGCCCAACCTCAGTAACACTGAGCAAGGAGCAAGTGCACTGCCCCTCGGTCAGCCCAGTCCTTGTGCTGAGACGGGCTCCGATGTGTACTTCAGGCTTGGCCTTGAAGTCACCACCCTCTTTACTCTGCCTTGAGTGTCGGGATGACAGGTGTGCTCCCCACACCTGGCTTAATCAACCCTTTATAATTCTGCACTTTCCTATAATTTGACTTGAGCCCTTGGTCACACTCCTTTTTTTTTTTGAAGGTAGGGTCTCACTCTAGCTCAGGCTGACCTGAAGTTCACTATGTCTACCAAGTGCTGGGGTTAAAGGTTAAAGGTGTGCGCCACCACGCCCGGCTTCACACTCCTTTTGATGCCCTCATTCTCCATCTGAAATGTCCCACCCCTCTGAACAAGTCTGACTGGAACTCAGCTCTTTACTGTCAGGAATTGCTGAATAAAATCAATTTCATAGCTTTGATGAATGTCCAGCTTTGAGGGTTTTTTAAAAAAATATATTTGCAAGCAGAGAGATGCAGAGAGATACAGAGAGAGAGAAAGAGAGAGAATGAGCATGTTAGGGTCACTAGCCACTGCAAATGAACTCCAGATGCATGCGCCACTTTGTGCGTCTGGCTTACGTGGGTTCTGTGGAATTGAACCTGGGTCCTTAGGCTTTGCAGGCAAGCGCCTTAGCCACGAAATTCCCTCTCCAGACCCTAGCTTTGTGTTTTTGACAAAAGTCACTTTGACTCTACAGGTTCCCATCCTGGGCATGAAGGGAACGCCCCAGAGGGATGACAAACCTCATCTAAAGTGTGGGGGGATCTGATTCATCCTACCATAGGATGGGGGGGCATGGGCCCTCAGCCCTCTTTTCCTTGCCTGCCTGTGTTGAAGTCTATAGCAAATATGGTGCCTGGGTTCCCTGTAGTGCGTTAGGCAAGTTCTCTGCTTCAGGCCACGTAACGCTCCTCCACGCTTACACACAGCCAGAGAGGTCAGCAAGATTCCATGGTAACAACTCCTGGACACGACTATCTTTCCACACCCACTGGCTCTCAACTGCCCAGTAGCTGCCCTGCACTTGACATTTATTTCCCCACCCTAGACCACAGTGAAAGCAAGTGTCCTGGTCTGCAGACCTCTCCCGGCTCCCTGATCTGTGTGTGTGTGGCCCAGATGTGTCATGTTTCTGGAATATGTAACAAAAATCATTTTAGGAGCCAAAGAGACGGCTTAGCAGTTAAGGCGCTTGCCTGCAAAGCCAAAGGACCAAGGTTCAATTCCCCAAGGACCCACATAAGCCAGATGCACAAGGTGGTGCATGCGTATACCCATTCTCTTGGTTTTTCGAGGTAGGGTCTCACTCTAGCTCAGGTTGATCAGGAATTCACTCAGGACAGCCTCAAAGTCACAGTGATCCTCCTACCTCTGCCTCCCGAGTGCTGGGATTAAAGGCGTGCGCCACCACACCCACTATCTCTCTTAAAAGAAAAAGGTGCATGGCACCTGAGGACACACACATAAACACACACACCTCTCCCACTTCGCTTAGCATCAATCCAAGGCCCTCAGCCAGCTCCAAGTCCCCAGAAGCTGGATCCACCTCGCTTCTCCCCAGTTCCTCCCATGTGCTCACTCTGCCCCTCTACCCACGCGGGACAGACTTCAGCTCTTCCCATCAGCTACAGGCCTTGGAGTGTCTGGTTCCTCTGCTTCCCTCCTCACCATGAGCAGGAAGCTGGGCGGGCAGATCCCAGCCTCAGGTATTCAGGAATGACAAAGGCCATGTTCCACGTTCATGACACGGGTCCTGCTTTACGGCACATCACAGGAAGAAGGTGGAAGTTCTGCTTGAACAAGTCCTGGTCTTTCTCCTGCTGCTGGGCCTGGTTCTGGACCCAACTCAGGGCAGTCAGCAGGGGCTCGAACTCTCCTGCAGGTCTCAGGAAAGTAAGGTGGTCGGTCCACAGTGTCCAAGTTCTGGAGTGTAGCTTGGAAGGTGTCAGTGTCAGCCCCCCTTTTCTGTCCACTAGATCCTGCCCCCCGCCCCAGGAAGAAATGGTACCCAGGTTAGTGGGGAGATGGAAGCCAGCAAACAGAGGCTGGAGTATGGTGATCAAATCACACTCTGGTGTCAACATGATTTATTAGTCACAGCCACCATGTCAACTGCACAGGGGTCAGGGAGGGAAGGCCTGGAGGTGCCCATGGGGGGCCCCAACCTGAGCTCTGGGAAACTGGCAGGTGCAGAGCTCAGGAGTCTGGGTAAGATGCAGTATATTCTACTACTGCTTATAAAATGATGACTGCTAGAAGGGAAGAAATGCCAAATTAATAGTCAATAAATAAGAGGCTGGATTTTCTTCCACTGGAGATACAACATGCAACAGTCACTGGCCAGGGACCAGCCAAAGTGTGTGAGCTCTGTCCCAGCTAGCACTGGGAGCTTGGGCAAAAGTGTGACATCCTGCGCTGGAGAGATGGCTTACAGTTAAGGCGCTTGCCTACAAAGCCAAAGGACCTCGGTTCGATTCCCCAGGACCCACATAAAGCCAGATGCACAAGGTGGCACATGTATCTGGAGTTCATTTGCAGTGGCTGGAAGCCCTGGTGCGCCCATTCTCTCTCTCTCTGCCCCTTTCTCTCTCTCAAATAAATAAGTAAAAATAAAATTTAAATTAAAAAAAAAAGTGTGACATCCTGACTCAGCATCCCATAGGAGTGAGGTCACAGGCTGGAGAGTTCCCAGCGTCCCCTGGGCTGACCTTGTAGAATCTGCTTTTCTGTCTCTCTCTGCTCCAAGCTGGGTGAGCGAGGGGACAGAAGGTTGGCTAGTGCCAACATCAGAAGCCAAAGGAGGCACAGTTAAGTGCGGTGCCCTCAGATGACACTTAGAAACTACTGTTACAGGCTCTGGGATCTGTGCCACCACAACTCATTGAAGAATGCTAGCCTCCAGCAAGGGGTGTGTGCCCAGACTAACAGGCTCGGGGGAGGGGCAAGGGCTTATTTACAGAGGGGAAGAAGATGAACAGAAAATTCTGAGGCTGTTTGTGGCTCAACTGGTTAGCTACCTACACTGTTGGCCAGAAGATTAGCAGTTTGAAAATCTGAGGAGGTGCCAGAGAGATGGCTTAGTGGTTGTGGTGCTTGCCTGCAAAGCCCAAGGACTCATGTCTGACGCTCTAGGTCCCACGTAAGCCAGACGTACAGTGACGCAAGTGTGCAAGGTCGCACATGCGCACAAAGGGTGTACACATCTAGGGGTTCGATTGCAGTGGCTGGAGGCCCTGGCGTGCTAATTCTCTCATTCACTCTTTTACTGTCACATTAAAAAAAAAAATTGCAGTCTGTTGGGCTTGCCTCAAAAAGAAAGAAAAAAAGAAAAAAAAAGAAAATTCAGAGGCGATAACCCTCCCCCAGCACGGCATGCTATCAAGTGACTTCATTGGTACCAAGGACACTAAACATGCAGGGTTCAATCTTAACAGTACGATGTCAATTTTTTTGGTATGACTGTCCTTCATAGCAAGGTGGGGGCAGTTAAAAAGCCCTTGGCTCAGAGCATCCTGGACCACATGTCCTTTCTGGGACCGGGCTTTATCCCCCAGATAAAGGCAGATCCCAGCAAGTCCAACTTCCACAGCCGAGATCTGCTTGGGAGGGAGAGAAACTGCCAGGTTCGGGGATTTAGGGTTAGGGGCTTTCCCCGGTGAAGGTCCCTAACTGTCTGGGAAGACAAGGGGAGTTCAAACACACCATCCCTACAGATGTGGACCCCATGGCACTGGCAGGAGAGCGCAGAGGAGACTGGAGTGCTGGGTGGAGCCTGAGGGGTTGAAGGGTCACCAGGGACATTGAGGGGAGGCCATCCAGAACAGGGCACCTGAAAAGCATACCACAGGACAAGTTATGATCTGGCTGTGGAAATGACCCTCCCCAATCCCTCCATAACCCCCTTGTTTTAGAGAAAGAGAGAGAGAATTGTGTGTCAAGGCCTCAGCCACTGCAATTGAACTCCAGGCGCTTGCACCACCTAGTGGGCATGTGTGACCTTGTGCTTGCCTTACCTTAAATGTATCTGGCTTACGTGGGATCTGGAGAGTTGAACATGGGTTCTTAGGCTTAGCAGACAAGTGCCTTAACCACTAAGCCATCTCTCCAGCCTGCCCACAGCCTTTTGCCTGTTCCTGCCCATTCCCTGGCTACTCAGCTTACCTTTGCCTCCCTAACCTCACTCAGAACAGATCCAGCTCCCCTGTTACTCCCTCCCCACGTACAGCCCAGCAATCCTACAGCTGAGCCTGTGCACGTGGGCCTCCAGAATGTCCTGCGAGGACAGGACCAGGTGCTCTGGCTTTTGCTGGGGTGGAGGTGGGGGGGACAGACACAGCCTTTTGCTTCCTCTGCCAGACAAACGAATTCCTGAGTCCAAAGCAGATACCACCATAGGCCTGTTTCTACATCCTCCCCACGGCAGGCTTCTCCACCCCACCTCCAGGTCTCCCACTCATGTCGACCTCTTCCCTCATTACCTGGGACCAGAAGCCAGTTGGTTACTCCCACAGGAAGCGCACGTACCAGATGGTCTCGTTCTTCAGCTGTGGTCCAAACAGGGGGTTCAGCTGGGCCAGGATGGCGATGAGCCAGCTGCCAGGGACACCCGAGTGAGGAGAGCTGGGAGCAGAAGAGACCTACTCCTCCCGCCAAGGAGGCCTCAGTCATGCTCTCGAGGAGCATGCGCATGGCAGGACCTGAATCCTCAGACCAAGGGCCCCAGGGAACAACCCATACTCTAGCAGGAATGAAGAACTGACTCTGGGTTTACGGATTTTGATATGGGTTCATTTGCTTTTTTTAAAAAAAAAAAAATTTATTTATTTGAGAGAGAGAAAGTGAGAGTGGGAGGGAGAGAAAGAAGTAGACAGAGAGAATGGGCGTGCCAGGGCTTCTTGCCACTACAAACAAACTTCAGACACTTGTGCCACTTTGTACATCAGGCTTTATGTGGGTACTAGGAAATCAAACCCAGGCAATCAGGCTTTGCAAAAAAGTACCCTTTATGGCTGAGCCATCTCTCCAGCCCAGACTTGATTTTTCTTTTCTTTTCTTTCTTTTTTTTTTTTTAATTAATTCCTTTTTTGTTTATTTTTATTTATTTGAGAGCAACAGAGAGAGAAAGAGGCAGAGAGAGAGAAAGAGAGAGAGAGAATGGGCACACCAGGGCCTCCAGCCACTGCAAACAAAATCCAGATGCATGCGCCACCTTGTGCATCTGGCTTATGTGGGTACTGGGAATTGAGCCTTGAACCAGGGTCCTTAGGCTTCACAGGCAAGCACTTAACCACTAAGCCATTTCTCCAGCCCCTCTTTTCTTTTTTTTAAGGTAGACTTTCACTCTAGTTCAGGCTAACCTGGAATTCACTAGGTAGTCTCAGGGTGGCCTCAAACTCATGGTGATCCTCCTATCTCTGCCTCCAAGTGCTGGGATAAAAGGCGTGCACCACCACACCCAGCAAGACTTGATTTTTCTATAGGCTTATAAAGCCCCTGAGTTGGGGCTGGACTGGGGATTATGGAAAAGGTGAGGGAGTATAATGGGGCCTTTGCTTTTTCTTTCTTTCCTTCCTTCCTTTTTTTTTTTTTTTTTTTTTTTTTTTTTGAGGTAGGGTCTCACTCTAGCTCAGGCTGACCTCGAATTTACTATGTAGTCTCAGGGTGGCCTCGAACTCTCGGCAATCCTCCTACCTCTGCCTCTAGAAAGCTGGGGTAAAAGGCGTGCACCACCATGGCCGGCTCATGGGGCCTTTGTGACCCACTTCCAGTACCATCTGTTCACACCTCTGCTCTGAGCTCCTCAGGCTGCATGCACCCGGGAACAGCATTGCAGGCCTAGGGGAGGTATCTCAGCACCTCTTTCCTTCTTTCTTTCTCTCTCCTTCTCTCTCCCTTTCTTTCTTTCTTTCTCTCTCTCTCTCTTTCTTTCTTTCTTTATTGTTTTCTGGGGCTTAGATGTAACCAAGGACCTTGTACATCACTGAGCTATACTCCACAATCACCTCCCTTTAGGGGCAAGATGGAGGAACTTTGCCAGGATTGAACAGGGTAGCAAAAGGAGAGCTTCATGCCAGGATGCTGTGGAGGGCGAGTTGCCTAGACCCCGACCGCATCTCATCAGCAGCTAGCTGTGTGTCTGGGTGGCTTTTGGGCCCCATCTTCATGATGACCCTTCTCACCTCCAAAAACACCCACCTGCCCATCCACACCAGCAAAGCTTTGTGGCAAGGACCCGTCTTTTCACCTGACTCCTGTATCACAGCCCATGGAGTGCCCAATGCTTCAAAGCCAGCCCTGCTTTGTCTGAGCACTATCAGACTATCAGACTGGGATAGTTTCTAGAATTTCTTTTATTTATTCATTTATTTAAAAATTTTTCTTTATTTATTTGAGGAGAGAGAAATAGGTAGAGAGATATAGAGAGAGAATGGGCCTGCCAGGGCCTCCAGTCACTGCAAATGAACTCCAGATGTATGTGCCACCTTGTGCATCTGGTTTACATGGGTCCTGGGGAATTGAACAGAGGTCCTTTGGCTTTGCAGGCAAGTGCTTTAACTGCTAAGCCATCCCCTTCAGCTCCTAGAATTTCTTTCTTCTTATTGTTCAGAGAAAAAGAGAATGGGCATAATAGAGCCCAGTGCCACTGCAAATGGACCTCCAGACAGATGGGTGGCTTTGTACATCTGGCTGTATGTGGGTACTGGAGAACTGAACCAAAGCTGTCAGGGTTTGTTGCCTTAACCACTCAGCCATCTCTCCAGCCCATCTAAACAGAATTTCTATGCACTGAATTTCTAACTGGAGACTCTTCTCTGTTTCCCACACACTAGGGGACTATTCCCAAGCGATGTCCACTACCCGGATGGAGGAAGGGAAGTACTCACAAAAGGTAACAGCAGACAGCAGTGGCCACCAGCATGGTGATGATCACTCTGCAACAGGAAAGAGACCACAGGTCAGGATGGGCACAACAGTTACTTTGCCAGGGCCACGGGAGGCGTGCCTGGCATCAGCCTTTCTGAGGTCCACTCAGAGTAAGAACTGCAAAAGGTAGCATAAAACCTATGCTTCCTCTTTATGCATAATAAAGAAATAAAAATTAGGAGCTGGGCATGGTGGCGCACGCCTTTAATCCCAGCACTTGGGAGGCAGAGGTAGGAGGATCACTGAGAGTTCGAGGCCACCCTAAGACTACAAAGTGAATTCCAGGTCAGCCTGGACTAGAGTGAGAACCTACCTCAAACTCCCCTCCCCCCCAAAAAAAAAGAAAAAAAAGAAAGAAAAAATAGGGCTGGAGAGATGGCTTAGCAGTTAAGGTGCTTGCTTGCAAAGCCTAAGGACCCAAGTTTGATTCCCCAGGACCCACATAAGCCAGATGCACATGGGGCACATGCGTCTGGAGTTCGTTTGCAGTGGCTGGAGGCCCTGGCGTCCCCATTCTCTCTCTGTCTCTCTTCTCTCTATCTCCCTCTCTGTTTGCAAATAAATAAATAAATTTTTTAAAAAGTTAAATAAGAGTACCTTGGAGATGTCAACCTTGCCCACATCCAAGCTCCATTATAAATGCCATCCTTCTCCATTACCCAACACTCCTTCATCTTAACAGACTCACTGGAAAAGATTTTACCCAAAGATTGCCAAGTCCACTGAGGAATGGCCTCTGGATTTCAAGTTCTCCAGGCAAGGGCAAAGAAAACAACAGACCAGAAGACCCAGCATGAAGCAACGTGACACAGCCATTGCTGAAGCTGACTTAGTTTAAAGAAAACAGGGATTTTTGCATCCATTCAATGAAGACCAAAACCAGAAGCTTAAAATGTAGCAGGAGAGGCGTGAGACTTGAGGAGGAACTAGGACAGGTGGCTCCTGCAGAATGGTTTGCAAAGTGAATCAGTGGGAACTGGAGTTCCACAGGTAGGGGTATGTGTGTGTGTGTGTGTGTGTGTGTATTGGTATGTACATGCTATGGCACACACGCGGAGGTCAGAGGACAACCAAAGGTTGTCAATTCTCGCCTTCCACTTTGTTTGAGACAAGGTCTCTCTCTCTCTTGCTTGCCACTTCAAACACGAGACTAGCTGGGCCATGAGCTTTGGGATTCTCCTGCCTCTGCCTCCCACTGCCTTAAGCATTGTGGAATCACAGATGTTATGTATCTCTCCTCCGACTTCACATGGGATCAGAACTCCAGTTGTCAGGTTTGTGCTTTTTTTTTTTTTTTGAGAGAGAGAGAGAGAGAGAATGGGCATGCCAGTGGCCTCTCAGCCGCTGTGAATGAACTCCAGATGCGTGCACCCCCTTGTGGGCAAGTGCAGCATTGCGCCCTTGGGTCACTTTTGCATTTGGCTAAAGTGGGACCTGGAGAATCGAACAGGTGTTCTTTGGCAGGCAGGCGCCTTAACCGCTAAGCCATCTCTCTAGCCCAAGTTTGTGCTTTTAACCAGAGCCATCTCCGCAGCCCCTGTTTTGATCTTTGTTTGTTTGTTTGTTTGTTTGTTTGTTTCTTTCTTTCTTTCTTTCTTTCTTTCTTTCTTTCTTTCTTTCTTTTTGTGGCAGGTCTCATTCTAGCTATCTACATCCAGTTTGCCCATACATTAAAAAAAAAAAAAAAGTGCCAGGCAGGGTAGCTCACACCTTTAATCCCAGCACTCAGGAGGCAGAGGTAGGAGGATCACCATGAGCTCAAGGCCACCCTGCAACTACATAGTGAAGTCCAGGTCAGCCTGGACTAGAGTGAGACCCTACCTCGAAAAACAAAAACAACAAAAAATACCATTTGTGGGCTGGAGAGATGACTTAACGGTTAAGGTACTTGCCTGCAAAGCCTAATGACCTGGGTTCGACTCCCCAGTAACCATGTAAAGGCAGATGCACAAAGTGGCACATGCATTTGGAGTCCGTTTGCAAGCAACTAGTGCCCATTCTCTGTCTCCCCTTACAAATAAGTAAGTAAAATATTATTTTGTATGTATGTGTGTGTCCATGCAAGTGCAGGTGTATGTGTGTCACAGCACATGTGTAAAGGTCAGAGGACAAATTTCAGGTCTGTTATTGCCTGTCGGCTTCATTTGAGGCACAGTTTCTCGGTCTGGATTCTAGCTCCACTGTTCTCACCATGAGTTTCTGGGAAATTTTCCTGTCTCTGCCTCCCACGTGGTCATTAGCCCCAGCATGCTGGGATTGCAGAAGTTTTTCACATGGTGTCTGGGGATCAAACTCAGATACCCCATTCCAAGCAGTGAGCACGTTATCCGGAGCCATCTCCCCAGCCCCTGCCCCGCACGTTTTTTTTTCTCTTTTTCTCTTCTTTCTTCCCTTCTCCCTTCTCCTTCTTCTTTTGTTTCTTCGAGGTAGGATCTCACTTTAGCCCAGGCTGACCTGGAACTCTCTATGTAGTCTCAGGGTGGCCTTGAACTCAAGGCGATCCTCCTACCTCTGCCTCCCGAGTGCTGGGATTAAAGGCATGCGCCACCACGTCCAGATTTCTCTTTTTCTTTTTTATGAGAGAAAAAGAGCAAGAGCAAGAGTGACGGGGCGGGGGGAGTGGGAGAGAAGAACTGGGGGGCCAGAGCATCCAAACTCCAGATGCTTGCGCCATTTTGTGCGCATGTGTGACCTCGTGCCCTTGCACTGCCATGGGATCTGGAGAGTGGAACGTGAGTCCTTAGGCTTTGCAGGCCAAGTGCCTTAACCGCTAAGCCATCTCTCTGCCCCCCCCGCCCATATTTTTCAAGAATAAAGTCAACACCCATCAATCCAAGTGAAAATTAGGGTTTTGTGGAAGCTACGCCTAGTCCAACGCAGAGCCCAAACCCTTCAAGTTGGAGTGGAACATTAACATCCCACCCCAACACTCGCAGGCGACACGGGGGCCACTGCTGGCTGTCCACTGCTGGCTGTCCACTGCACAGGCAGTGCTGAGACATGGACTTGTGAGCAAAGCGCAAACATTTCACATCTGAGGGCGCAGAAACTGGTGAAATGGCACAGAAATCTGCAAGGCAACCTTCCAGAAAATGAATGTAGCTAAAAATCATCCTACAGAAACCACGTACCAGGCTCTGGCAAGGGCATTACGCTGGGTGGTAGTTGCCTTATACAGAAGGGGGTCCTCATCATCCCCAGGTTCCTCCGTGTGGAAATTGAGGCCTAGCATCTGCTCACGGTCACACATCAGAAAATGCAACAGCACCCGTTGACACTCTGCACGTACAATGTCACCTGCTCCTCGCTTCTGAATCTGCCCTTTGGTCCAGGCCTCCAGCCTGTCCCTCCACCCCGCTCCCATGGCCCAGGTGAGGAGACCTCGGAGGAGGCGTCCCCTAGGTGGGCACTGGTTTCAGGGCAGCAAGCAGGCACCCGGAGTAAAAGGCGCGAGCCTGGCAGGGGACAGGGAAGGAAGGAGTCTATAGGCAGCCGGGGCCTTCCTTACCCGCGGTTGGGCCCCTTTGGCACGAACCAGGGACCTGCGATGCCGATGATGCCCCAGAACGTGGTGAAGATGATGACGGGGAGGGCAAAGGAGTGTGCCGTCATGGCTGGGTGCTGGATGCTCGGTGCGCGGTGCTGGGTCGAGCAGACGTTCCAGGTAGGCGCAGGTAGAGAGGCTGGGCAGTGGGCGGCGAGCATGCGCAACGGGATCTCCAGCCTCGGAGTCCTGCCCGCAGGCTGTTCTGCGCATGCGCGTACATCTCCTCCTGCCCGCTGGAAACGCCGCCGATCCAGGGAGCTGTCACTCAGGCACTAGGGGGCGGGCATTCCGAGGAGCCCGCGAGTTGATTGGCTGAGCGAGGCGACGGCGCGCCGGAAGGTGAGCGCTTGCAGAACGAGCTTCACCCTTGTCATTCGGAGGGAGACGTGGGTTCGGCGCCCGCCGGCATATCATCCCGTGGCTTGCGTGGCGGGGAGGTCGGGGGCTTCGTGGGGATCTGAGAGCTGGGTCCAGAGCTCCGGAGTCCTGCACTGCCCACGATGACGTGCTCTGGGCCATCATTCCGTCGCCAGCCCAGCGGGGGCTCCAGGATTCGAACCCCTGGCTCCTCCCTCCAGCAGCTTGAGGTCGCTACGGTAGACCATGGGCTTGACGGTTCTTACCGGGCTGCTGGAGACGTGGCTGCAATACATGTGTGGAAAGCGCCTAGCATCGTAAGGGTCTGGGCTGGAAAGGAACCTTGGAGCCGAGCGTCGTGGGGCCACTTACACGTTCCCCATCGTCTAGTTGAGGTGTCTTTATAAATCCTTTCAACCACGCATGTTGGAAGTACACAAGGATCTTAGGATTCGGGCTGGAGAGGTGGCTTAGCGGTTTAGGCGCTCGCCTGCAAAGCCAAAATACCCAGGTTTGATTCCCCAGGACCCACGTTAGCTAGGTGCACAAGGTGGCGCGTGCAGTGGCTGGAGGCCCTGGCACTGCATGCTCATTTTCTCTCTCTCTGAAATAAGTAAATAAAAATAATAAGAATAAGGCTGGGCATGGTGGTGCACGCCTTTAATCCCAGCACTTGGGAAGCAGAGGTAGGAGGATCACTGAGAGTTGGAGGCCACCCTGAGACTACATAGTGAATTCCAGGTCAGCCTGAGCTAGTGTGAGACCCTACCTCGAAAAACCAATAATAGTAAGAAGAATATTTAAAAAAAAAAAAATCTTAGGTTTCTACTCCGAGGCATGACCTTGTAAAACCATAGTGCTGGTCATGTTAGCTTAAGAGCCCTGTGGTGGCCACAGGATGCTGCTGCTAAAGCTTTGGGTGAAGGACTCTCAACCCCAGATAGCCAAAAGCCACCTCAGCCAGGCAAGTGGCTCTGCAGCATCTCCTAAAACCCCTACATCCTTGGAGAACCACGGGCTCTGATCAGCCACCAGATCCCTCAGCCTTCCGCACGGTGATGGGGATTTATACCCTGTGCGCAATAAGTCAGGATTTAGGAACTCTTGAGGTCAGCTATTCCTTAAAGGGCCATAGTTCGGGTGGGAGCTAGAGTGTGGGGAGGGGGGAGGGCAAGTCAGCTCACAATTACTGGTGTAGAGGTGGGTGTCCAGCAGCCCCCGCAGAACTAACATCCCATCATGCTTATCTCACCAGACCTGCAACGCCCAGCCTCCCTTCTGCAAACCTACATTGCATAGAAGGAGGAGGACACAGGACTGATGTGTTAAACCCAGTTGGGAGGGAGGAAGCAGAAAGCCCTCAAGGAAATCTCAAAGGCTCGGGTACTACTCATAAATGGAGTCCGACATGTTTCACAAAAGGCTTCCTGGCTTCCGTAGCAGGGGCTCAAGCTTTCTAGAAATGGCTTCTTCAGACAGACATTAAAGTGGTGTCAGAACCAGGAATTTCTGGGTAAGAGCCATGCCTGTTTAGTTGCTTTTCTCATTGCTACAAAATACCTGGTAACAACTTTGGAGGGGTTTACTTGGGCTCACGGTGAGAGGGAAGGTGTAAGCTACCATGGCGGGGGAGGCGAGGCAGCTGGTTACATTACATCTAGTCAGGAAGCCGAGAGCGTTAAATGCTACTGCTCAGCTCACTTTTTCCTTTTTATTTCGTTTGGGATCCCAGCCCATGGAATGGTGTTACCCACACGTGGGTCTTCTCAATTCAGTTAACCTAATCTAGAAACTCCCTCATAAGCCTGCCCAGAGATTGGTCTTCCAGGTGATTCTAGAGCCTGCTGCATTGGCAGTTAATACTAACCTTGCAAGGTAGCCAACTGTCCTTACCTGAGCCCTGGGACGTACATCAATGTTCTTAGATCCACGGGGTCACTTCTCTGAGTTGGGATGGTGAGTCACTTGGCCCCAGTCGTGGCATCCTCAGGACGCTGCCCCCTGCCTCCCAAGGGCTGAGGTTCCTGATATGCCTGGCTTGTTTCTGGTGTGGTGAGATGATAAGACTCCAGCCATAGGCGCATCCCCAGGATGGGGAGGAGGCTGGGTGGCAGCTTTCCTGACTGGGAAAGGGTTCAGAGATGGCTTAGTAGTTTAGTCGTATGCGTGCAATGCCAAAGGACCTCGGTTTGATTCCCCAGGACCCATGTGGCACATGCATCTGGAGTTCATTTGCAGTGGCTGGAAGCCCTGGTGTGCCCTTTCTCTCTCTCTCTCTCTCCCTCCCTCTTTCCCTCTCTCAAATAAACAAATAAAAATTAAAAAAAAAAAAATGAGTAGTCTCTGGGGATCCATTTCTGGGTACAGAGATAAGCAGACTCGTCAGAGGCAGCCTGTGAGCAGCCCCAAGAGGCCCAGACGTATCACTGGTGTGGCTCTGAGGCTCCAAAGACCGTGTGGCTCTGTGAGGAGACCCAGTGAGAAGGCGCTGCCTTGGGCTGGAGCACAGCAGCTCCCCAGCCTCACCTGCCAGCAAGGACATGCAGGGGCTGCCTTCCCTGGGGACTGTCTGATGAAAGGCCCACCTTGGCGGAGGCTGCCTTGAACCCCATTTCCCAGACTCAGCCCAGTGTGCTGTCTCTGCTGCACAGTTCTACCCCAGAAGCTCGGGCACAATAAATCCTGCATACTCAGGTATGATTTGAGAGCTCCACCCTGCCACATAGGGCCAGTCAAGGATGTCACCGAGTGGAGCTGGGAAGGGCATTCTGAACCAGTTCACCAGGAACTCGCACTCCCAGTAGGAATAGGTGGTTTTCCTTTGAAAGTCTGGCTTTCAGTCCTAGCAAATCAAATGAGCCACTACGAAAACATTGCCAGCTTTGAAGTGCGAAGTAACAGTGAGGTGTGGGGCAGCCCACTCGGGTCAGAGTGTGATGGTTTGATTCAGGTGTCCCCCATAAACGTAGGTATTCTGAATGCTAGTCTCCCCAGCTAATGGCAATTGGAAATTAGAGGCAGAGTATTGTTGGGGGTGGGCTTATGGGTATTAGAGCCCGTTTCCCCTTGCCAGTGTTTGGCACACTCTCCTGTTCCTGTTGTCCGCCTACAAGCCAAAATAAACCTCTTCCCCCCCACCCCCCAAGCTGCTCTTGGTCGGGTGATTTCTACCAGCTGGGTGAACCTGACTGCAACAGAGAGGAAATAGAAACTGTAATAAAGACACACTTGTGTCCTTAGTCCTATCCTGGGTCCCGTCCCCTCTTGAAAGAACATCTACCTGGCCGTCTGACTAGCTTTTCCCATCTCCTGGCTCTTGATTAGGGATTTACAGGACAGATACATGTATCAAAATAAATTCTGCTTTATTTGGATAGCAAAAAGTTAAGAATCGAACGTGGCTTTTAAAATCTCATTTGCATATATCAGTGAAACCAGGAGGCCAGAACATCCCTGGCCTGTGAAACCTGGTGCTCTTGGCTACGTGGACGTGGTGTGAGAGAACCAGTGATCTGACCGCACTTAGCTCCTTAGGGACCTGTGTGGGCCAGAAAAGCCAAGGTCTAGAGAGTTTGCTACAACCTGTGGTGTCTGGATGGATGGAGGCCGAGCGCCCCCTGCCGCGTCCAGTCTATGGCTTTTGAAATCAAAGTGCTGGGTACAATGCTGGTGAGTTGGAATGGCAGCCCCAGAGGGCGCCAGTCATCAGGACGGGGGGATGGGGGGGACAAGTGCCGGGGATTGTACAAGAAGCTGTCACGATTACAGGTAAAGAGGGCTGGGGAGACAGTGGTAAAGTGCTTGCCTTTCAAACATGAGGACCCAAGTTTGAGCCCCAGAACCCACATTTAAAAAGCCAGCGCTGAGGAGGGAGAGACAGGTAGCTCCCCGGGGACTCACTGGCCAGCCAGTCTAGCAGGGGCAGCAAGCAACGTTCCTGCCCATTTAACATGAGCAGGAGGCCGCAGCAAAAAGCCCTTCCTTGGCGATCCTTATTTCCCAGCGGGGACTACGCAGGGCAGAGCCTAGACAAACTACCCGTAGAGACAAGCAGCCTCTGAGCCTGTCAAAGCCAGGCTGCCTCTGCTGTGCTTCACTTCCTGCTGAACGGAAAACGGGGGAGGCGCCGGGTAGGGTTAGAGGCCTTTTTTGGAGCGGGAGTGGCTTTTAAGCTATGGAATGCTCACGAAGCTCCTGGTGGTGGTGGTGGGGGGAGTTCTTATGAGAACCCCCAGCCACCGGGCCTAGTCTAGGAGATGTGTCCAGGGTGGGGCATATGCCCGGTTGGCTCTAAGCAGTCCCCAGGGCAACCTGCAGAAGAGTGGATGCCTGTCCTAAGGCTGGTGTGCGTGGAGAGCACCTCTTCCTGCCGTCGGACTCGAGTGGCAACGCTGTATTACTTAGGATGAGGGAGGGGCAGGTGCAGCTAAGTACCCTCGAGAAACTACAGAATGGTGAGACCCATTCACCCCTGCTGTGGAAGGCGGAGCGAGTGGGCCCTCGGATTCTCTGCTGCCATCCCATGAAGAGGAAAACGAGGCACAGATAAGAGGAAGGGGTTGATCAAAGGCAGACTTCTGTCTGCAGCAGAGCGGCTGGATTCCAAGCCTTCCAACTCTCAACTTGTTCCCATGTCCTCAGGAAACTGTGCCAGGCACGATGTAGCCAATCCAAGGGTTCCAGAGAGGGGCACCAGGCTCCCTTTGGACAAGCATACCTTACTGTCCCAGCTGCTCTTTGCAAAGAAAGTGCTGTGGTCTGCTTCATGCTAAAGACAGGCCTGGAGAAGGCCTGCTTGCTTCTACTCCAGAAGCCAGGGCAGTGGTCCAGAACTGCCGATCCTGGGAGCACCTTTAGCAAGGCCAGGGTCCCTGGGGCATGGTAATGCACCACTAATGGGGTGGCCTTTCTTTGTAGGCCACCTTCCCAGACTGTTGCCAAGGAAGCAGAGATCGAGGGTGCTCTGTTCAGCCCCCACTTCTAGTGGTCTTTCCCACTTCAGGAAAGTTCTCCTGCCACCAGAATATATGTGAGAGAGTGAACGATCTCATTTCTTGGAATATCTCAAAAGTGTTTTTTTTTGTGTGTGTGTTGTTGTTGTTCCTCAAGGTAGGATCTAAGCCTAGGCTGACCTGGAATTCACTATGTAGTCTTAGGGTGGCCTTCAAACCTCCTACCTCTGCCTCCTGAGTGCTGGGATTAAAGGCGTGCACTACCATGCCTGGCAAAAGTGGCTTTAAGGTAAGAAACTTTCAAGCTTCTTTTTCTTTTTCTTTTCTTTTTGGTTTTCCAAGGTAGGGTCTCACTCTAGCTCAGGCTGACCTGGAATTCACTATGAAATCTCAGGGTGGCCTCGAACTCTCGCAATCCTCCTACCTCTGCTTCCCGAGTGCTGGGATTAAAGGTGTGCACCACCATGCTCTGTAAGGCACCGCTGTGCTTAGTGGGTCTTGGGCCTATGGAACTGTTCCACCAACACAGCCTAGCATCTGCAGAGAGCCAGTTCCCATGATCATGGTGACAGGGAGCATGAAGTCCCCAAGGCCTTGTCCAGGCCACTACTCAGGTCCAAGAATCTTCACGATACGATTTTTTCAGGACCTCCATGGATCTTTGGAGGACAAGACGGGCGGCTTCTGGCCACAGATTCCTTCAGGTGGGGTGCTCCCATCTCCTCCTTCCTGAGTCCTGAACCTATGCAGGAGGGAATAGTGACAATTAGAATGAGAGGAAGATGAGCGCCTTCCCTGTGTGCATTTTGTCCTTAGGGAGCATCTGACAATATCTGGATGTGCCTTTGATGGTCACAGCTAGGGTGGGAATACTGGTATTCCTGTGGGCAACCAGTGGGTAGAGACCAGGAATCTGAGTGCATTCTCACAATACATGGGGGCCGCTACAAGGACAGCTGCCCGAGATGTCCACGAGGCCTTCCAGAGAGGAGGCATCGTCATGCTCAGCCTGCTGACATCTCTGTTTACTTCCTAGTGGACACTAGTCCCACTGGCCCTGTGGAAAGGAGAGTTTGCCCATGGCGCACCTGCTGGTAGCTTTTCCTCCTCCGTCCCACAGGGCTGGACACCAAGAACAACTCTCAGCCCATTCACGGGGGTGGACTCACCAAAGCCCCCTTTGGTTCTCAGGTGAGGGGTTGCCTCCCCTATTCCCTGCCCAGTTATAGTTCCAGGGCTGCTAGGTTTCCTGCAGAGCCTCTGTCAACCCTGAGGTCCAGGCCCGTAGCTGATAACCACAGGCTCGGAGATGAGAAATGAGAGCGGAGCAATGGGAAGATAACCAGCTAAGACCTAGCAAGAGGGAAAGCCACTCGGTCCCTCAGGCAAGCAGGAGCAGCCTGGAGACCCTCAGCAAGAGGCTGTTCCGGGTCTCGTGAGGACCACTGGAGAGGAACTTCCTCATTAGGCTGCAGGCACCTTGCTCTGTGGTGGCCAAGTCCTCCTGCCGAGGGAGGAAGGCTGCCTTCAGGCTCCCTTGTTCCATGTGATGCCCACTGCCCAAAATGAAATGCCCTGCCTTTTCCCTCACTTCACCTCTGTCACAGCCACCCTGACCCACACTGCTGCCCTCTTTCCTTCCTTCCTTCCTTCCTTCCCTCCCTCCCTCCCTCCCTCCCTCCCTCCCTCCTTCCTTCCTTCCTTCCTTCCTTTTCTTTTTTTTTCTTTTTTTTTTTTTTTGGTAGAGTTGCTCCAGCCCAGGCTGACCTGGAATTCACTATGTAGTCTCAGGATGGCCTTGAACTCACAGCAATCCTCCTACCTCTGTCTCCTGAGAGCTGGGATTAAAGGCATGCGCCACCACACCCGGCTCCCCTTTTCTTATGAAGAACCTCTGTCTGGCACAGGATTGACTCAGCCCAGCTTAGTACATGACGCCCTGCCTGACCTCTCCATCCATTCCTCGAGCTTAACTTCCAGCACTGGGCTTCGTCCTAGCACCATATGCTTTACTGGCCAGACTGTTCTAGTATAATATCTCATTCCCAGATGAAAAACACAGAACCAGGACGTTGACTTGCACCAGGCACACAGCTAGCGGGGGAGCAGAGCTCGGTGCAGCTGAGGCAGGCGGGATCCAGAATGGCATGCTCCCCCAGTACAACCCATGTTGGGCCACAACATACTCCTTACGCACTAACACTCACGGCTCTCTCTAGTAGCCCTGGTGAGTGGCTGGGCACATGGCCACAACTCAGCTCAGCAGGTCTCTCCCTTGTGGGTTGACTTGCTCAGACTGGCTCAGCATGGGACTGGGCACATCAGGGCCCCTGCTTCACCTCCCACATCCGTGGACTTTGCCTGTGTACTTACGGGCATGGGAGCGGGCTGGCACCCGGGTGCGGCCGTAGATGTGGCTGAAGCGTCGGCCCGAGGAGGTCAAGTACCAGTGTTGGATCGCGGGCTGGGGGTCGTACTCCGTGACAGCCACACCGTTCACTGCTGTCACCATGAGCATGTTGAGCACCTCGTTCGAAAGCTTGGTCCTCTCATCCGTCTTGATCCGGTTCATGACCTTGAACCCCCGCTCACAGCATAAAGTGGAGATGGGCACACAGACCACCACAGCCAGGAGCTTGCTCAGCATGGGGAAGTGGTGACGCTGAGCCAGGGCCGTCTTACAAAGCATGGAGAATGGAAGGTTCTGGGCAGCAGCTTTCAGGCCCAGCCACTCCTCCAGCAGCACTTCCTCACTGTACCCGGCAGGGAGGGAGCACTCAAAAGACTTGGCAAGGCTGAGGATGTCATCATTTCCAAAGTGGGCCAGCTCAGCCCCGCCTGGCCAGCCCGTGGTGTCAAACACTTCCATGTTCTTGAGCTGCGTGGCTCTGTCTGCATCAAACCTCTGCCGGAGGTACTGGACCCCTGTCAGGACCATTCTCTCCCTGTCTGCCTGGAAACACTGCTCTGCCATCTCCACCCTGTCCAAGAGGATGCCATGGAGCCGCCCGTCATGTAAGCTGGCAGTGAACTCTTCTTCTTTAGGTCCTGCCTGCTGGCGGAGACTCTCTAGTGCCACATAGGCACATGCCAGGGTGGCGTTCACCTCTGTGATCAACACGAACTCCTTCTGGCACACCGCAGACAAAGGCCTGTAGATGCTCAGGAAGTCCAAGAGGAAGTGGCAGAACTTGACGAAGTGGAAACCCTTCACCACCTTCAGCAAGCCCTTGGCCCTGTGTCCTGCCTGGCCCCCAGCTTCCACCACACTCTGGAGGTGCCTCACCAGGGCAGGCCAGCCCTCAGTGAGAGCGCTCAGCGTGCGCCTCTTGCTGGCCACCCACCTGACAGCGTTTAAGTCCTTGAGGCGCATAATTTCCCGCTCCAGGAGAGCCGCGCCGTCCTGCAGCTCGCTCAGCCTCTTGTTGGAGGACTGGTAAAACTTGAAGATGGCTCGGATATGCCGGTCACACCTCCTCACCAGCTCAATGCTCCCACACGCGTCCACCACAGCCAGGTGCAGCCGGTGGGCCACACAGTGGACGGGCAGTAGCTGGGGGATGACCTCCTGGAGCCTCTCCACAAGGCCTCCCTTCCTGCTCAGCATGGCAGAGCCGTCAGTGCCCAGGCCCACCACCCAGCCCGGCCTCCGGAAAGGGATGTCCAGCTCATCCAGAGCAGCAATGATGGTTTCAAAGTACCCGTCCACTGTCTGACTGGGGAGAGGGGCCAGCGTGACATAGGACTCCTTCATCTCCATCTGCTTGAAGTAACGCACGTAGATTCCCACGCAGGCCTGCTCTGAGGAGTCTGTGCAGCTGTCCAACATCAGGCTCACACACGGGGAGTTCCGGATGTCACCGAGAATCTCCTTCTTCAGTGTCTCTGAGATGTACTTGATGAACTGAGTGCACGCCGTGCGATTTCGATACTTGCCTAACAGCACGGTCCCCGTGCTCTGGAGGAGCTGCAGGACCTTCTCGAAGTCATTCAGGGGCCTGGAGTGGTAGGCGATGGAGTAGGCAGCATTGAAGAAGTGCTCCATGTTGGCCATGAGGTCACTGGAGATCTCTGGGACGAGGGCAGCCTGAGGGCTGTCGTCTTGGATGGGCAGCGTGTGGACACAGAGCTTGTGGGCCTTGCTGACTTCGTGGTATTTTAACGTCTCCACTTTAAAAGGCCCGCTGTAGCCTCGGACTAACCGGGATGACCTGTCGTGGAGAGTCGGTCTTTCTTTGCAAACTGAGCAGAAGAGCTTCGTCTCCTGAGAGTCAGTCACCAGCCAGGGGAACTGGCCAAACCATGACCTCTGAATGGAACGAGGTCTGTAAGTCCTCTTGACCTCTGTAGGTCCGTCTGCTTCTTCTCCGCACGTGCTGGGGGGGCAGAAGGGGGTGCGGGTCTCCACAGGCGATGGGAGTGGCGTAGATGCTGCAGCCAAGGCCTGGGCCTGGGAGTCGGCCTCGCTTACTGCCACTGTCTTCTTTCTCCCTTCAGAGAACATTAAGCTGCTTGGTCTCCCTGTCTGGAGATCCGCAGCTTTCTACCAGCTAAGCAGCCCCATTTAGTAAGTGCTTCTTAGGCAAAGCTGGGAAGCCGAACATGATCCCTCTTTCTAGAGATCATTCATGGCTGCCATCATGCCCTTAATGCCTGCAAGAGCCCGTCCAGCTACTCAAGAATAGCGGCTGGTCCCTGTGGGTTCTGTTATGCTTTCCAGCTCTATGCATCTGCTTCTCTGTGACTATCATTATATCTTCAGGGCTGGAGAGAGAGCCCTGGTTCAGTTCCCCAGGATCCACATAAGCCAGATGCACAAGGGGGAATGTGCATCTGTAGTTCATTTGTAGTGGCTAGAGGCCCTGGTGCACCCATTCTCTCTCTCTCCCTCCCTCCCTCTCTCTGTCTCAAATAAAAAAACTTTAAAGCTGGGCGTCCCTCCCAGCACTCTCTGTTCAGGCCATCCTGAACTACATAGTGAATTCCAGGCCAGCCTGGACCAGAGTGAAACCCTACCTCGAAAAACCAAAAAAAAAAAAAAAAAAAAAACTTAAAAAAAAAAACTTTAAAAAATTATTATCTTTATCAGCCACAGTCAGCCACAGTTATTAAACAAGTACCCAAATCTTCTCGTGAAGTGAGGTCAAATGTCTGGGAGTCTCTTCATGAACCTCACAAAGAAAGGAGGTAAGAGGGGGCTGGAGAGATGGCTTAGCGGTTAAGCACTTGCCTATGAAGCCTAAGGACCCCGGTTCAAGGCTCTATTCCCCAGGACCCATGTAAGCCAGATGCACAAGGTGGCACATGCATCTGGAGTTCATTTGCAGTGGCTGGAGGCCCTGGCACACCCATTCTCCCCCCCCCCCCGCCTCTTTCTCTCTCTGTCACTCTTAAATAAATAAAAATAAACAAAAAAAATTTTTTTTAAAAGAAAGATGGTAAGAGGCACCCACCAGTGCCTACTGGCCATTAAGCTCAAGACTGAGATGTGCGAAACACCTAGTTCTCAGGGACCCACTGCACACCACGGGAGAGGGGAGAGGGGAGGAGGGCCTCTCAGACCTGCAGGCCACCTGGCTCCCCATGTCAGTGTCTCCCTCCACCTTCTCCCATCTGTCCCCACAGCTCCTTCAGCACTTCTGCTTGTCCAAGGACCTTATTTTTCTGCACTGTTTCCTAGCCTATTCTACACTTTCAGGCAGGATTAGCTTTTAATTCATCTTTGTCCACCCTGGGCCCAGTGATAAGTATGGCTGCAATAATGAGTGACTTTCCATAGCTACATGGGTCCCGGCCCGTGCCCTTCAGGACTTGGTGCGTCTGGACTCACCTGGGAGATGACCTCTCCTCTTCTTTAGCCCACTGGAGTCTTTAGTCCAGGGAGAGGCCCTCTGTTCCAGTCTTGAGATCAAGTCTGGCTTGGCAGCATCAGGTCCTATTGCAAAAGGGAAGAGTCAGGCTGTCACTGCTATAGATGGCAGGGCAGGCAGCCCACCACAGGCAATGTGCAGGGACAAGGGTCTGTCCCTGGTGGAGGCTAAGTCATTCAGAATGCCGAAGAAGAGGCTGGGGGAGGGCATAGCCATTAGTCAGGATGAACCACTTCAAGAGCCAGTGAGATGTTCCCAGATCAGTGTCCGGGAGGGAGCAGAAAGAAACAAAGGATAACACAAAAGGAGAAAGAAGAGATGAACACAAGAAACTGACATTGGCACCACAACTGTCCTGTGCATGATCCCACCCCACATACCTCAGCTGGCTTTTGTGCGGGTGGCAACTGCACAGACTACTAATGAGGGGCCCCTGAGTGTGTGTGCCACCTGCAATGGACCCTGAAATCTGACTGAAAGAGACCCGCCTGTGGCTTTGTAACTACATACTGTTCTTCACTTAAAATACAAATATCACTCAGGGACATGCAAAGAAATTGCTAATTTCTTTCTTTCTTTCTTTCTTTTTTTTCTTCTTCTTCTTCTTCTTTTTTTTTTTTTTTTTTTTTTTTGAGGTAGGGTCTCACTGCTACCTCTGCCTCCCGAGTGCTGGGATTAAAGCAGAAATTGCTTTCTTTATTTAATATATTTTATTTATTTATTTATTTGAGAGAGAGAGAGAGAAAGGGCATGCCAGGGCTTCCAGCCACTGCACATGAACTCCAGACACATGCACCCTCTTGAGCATCTGGCTTACGTGGGTCCTGGTGAATTGAACCGGAGTCCTTTGGCTTTGCAGGCAAACACCTTAACCACTAAGCCATCTCTCCAGCTCTACTTTCGTTATTTAAAGTAAAATCCATTACTATCTTCTTTCAAAGTTTTGTATCTATGTGGAAGAGGTGTGCACAGACTTTTGTTTGTTTTGTTTTGTTTCCAAGGTAGGGTCTCACTCTAACACAGGCTGACCTGGAACTCACTCTGTAGTCTTAGGTTGGCCTCAAACTCATAGTGATCCTCCAATCTCTTCCTGTGCTGGGATTAAAGGCGCGCACCGCCACACCCGGCTCAGACTTTCTTAAGACAGTGCGTCTGGGGAGGAAGTAAAGGATGAGAACAGAGGAATTCTTTCAAACATTTTATTTATTTATTTATTTGAGAGAGAGAAAGAGACAGAGAGAGAGAGAGAGAGAGGGGGGGGGAGGGAGGGAGAGAGTGGGTGCATCAGGGCCTCCAGCCACTGCAAACAAACTCCAGATGCATGCACCCCTTTGTGCATCTGGCTTACATGGGTCCTGGAGAATCAAACTGGGATTCTTTGGCTTTGCAGGCAAACGCCTTAACTACTAAGCCATCTCTCCAGCCCCGAGAACAGAGGGATTCTTTTTCAGGGTTTATCTTCTGGATCACCTGGTGTATGTATTTGTATTAATCTATATACCCACTATTAGTAAAAACAAAGTAAATAAATGATTAACACGCGCAGACTGAACATATGTCTTGTTAAAACGTCTCTAAAATAAGAGTGAAGGAATAGATAGAAATAATTGTGCTAGCGATGCTGGCGCATGTTTGGAAGGAATGAGACAGAAGATCCAAGGGAGCTGCAGGAGGGGGTAACAGGCAGAAGCCCATCTGTTTACAGCACAGGTTCTCAAACGAATTCCGAAATGGGAGGCCCCAGTGGAGGGGGGGGCAGGTGTCACCAGTGGGTCAGGGATGAGCAGTCAGTGTGGGGATAGGATCAGGCTCTGCACAGAGCCCTGAGCCCTCAAAACTTTTCCAAGAAACCAGGAAACACTGCCCTCTCGTGGGAAAGAGAACAGAGGCTGAGCCACAGCCACAGGAAAACTGCCAAGAGAAGCTCCAGAGCCCAGGACCTGAAGGGGAAGGACAGGGATGCACCCGCTGGGCACTTGACATCAGTGACAAAGGGTTTTCTTGTAGACATGGACCTGTCCTCCCTGGCCCTCCAAAACACCAACATATACTGAAGACAGCATAAAAATTAGCCAAGTAGCCAGGTGTGGTGGTTCATGCCTTTAACCCCAGCACTGGGGAGGCAGAGGTAGGAGGATCGTCTTGAGTTCGAGGCCAGCCTGAGAATACATAGTGAATGTACTCCCTTAAATCTATGACCCAAAAATAAATCTTTTCCTTTCTTAAGTTGTTTTTGATCATGGATTTGTTCACAACAATGAGAAAGTAACTAACATGGTTATCAAAACATCTTTTTTTGGTGGAAGGGGTTTCGAGGAATCCACTACATATTCTCAGGATGGCCTCAAACTCATGGTGATCCTCCTATCTCTGCCTCCCCAGTGCTGGGATTAAAGGCATGGGCCACCACACCCGGCAACATCTTTTGTTTCTTTAAGAGCAAATGACAGAAGGGAATATCCAGAGACTTTTCTGGGAAAGGAAATGAGGGGACTGTGACGAGCATGTGTGTCAACCCCTCCACCCCATTAAAGCCCACAGGACTGCAGGTCCTAACACTAAATGCCTGGCCCAAGTACAGATTTCGGATCCTTCCTGAATAACTCATCCACAAGCTAGCGGGCACCACCCCAAGAATCAGTTCTCCAAGGGCTTCTGTGGCCCTTGGCTTGTTTTGCTCCCTGCATCCCCAGGCTGTGCTTATCCAAGGCGCAGTCGCGTTAGCAGCCATGAGGAAGCGGCCTTCTGGATGTCCTGTGGCTGGTTCTAATGTTCATGGTCCTCTCTTTGGCAGCCTTCCCCCTCAGATTGGGTTTCCATTCGGTGACACTGCTCCACCAGTTCTGTGAGGCTGGCTGTAGTTAATTAAGGACCTCTCCAGCAGGCAGGCACTGCCCACCTGAAGTGAGTGATCTGGCCACTTAGCACAACTTCACTAATAAAATCCCTAGGTTGGCCTGGCTATTTCTGTCATGAAAAGTATTATTTATTTATTTATTTCCCCTTTCTTTCTGGACAGGGTCTCACTATGTCACCCAAGCTGGTCTCAAACTCTCCATCCTTCTGCCTTAGCCCCCTGAGTGCTGGGATTACAAGCACATACCAATCACTGTACCCAGTAACAGATATTTTTCTCCCTTTCTTCTGAGGCAAGCCCAACAGACTAGCCTTTTGTGTGTGTATGTGAAAGACAGAGAGAGAGAATTGGCACAACAGGGCCTCCAGCCACTGCAATTGAACTCCAGATGCTTACGCCACCTAGTGGGCATGTGTGACATTGCGTGCTTGCATCATTGAGTGCCTGGCTTACGTGGGACCTGGAGAGTTGAACCTGGGTCCTTAGGCTTCACAGGCAATGCCTTAACCGCTATCTCTTAATAGTAGAATGTTTCTATATGCTTTTTTAAAAAACATTTTATTTAATTAATTTATTTATTTGAGAGAGATACAGAAATAGGCAGGTAGAGAGAGAGAGAGAGAGAGAAAAAAATGGGTGCACCAGGGCCTCCAGCCACTGCAAACGAACTCCAGATGCATGCACCCCCTTGTGCATCTGGCTTACGTGGGTCCTGGAGAAGCAAGCCTCAAACCGGGGTCCTTAGGCTTCATAGGCAAGCATTTAACTGCTAAGCCATCTCTCCAGCCCTCTAGATGCTTTTTGCAAGAAGCAAGAGACTTCATCAAACATGGTCAAAGTATGAAATCAGAGTTTGAAATATGAAAATAAAAGAACAGCTGGAAATTCTGAAGAGTGATAAAATAGTTCTAAATGCATGAGCCAATGAAAGGGAGGAATGAGGCAGGTGAAAACCCTGCCTCGGATGAGGCAGACAGGTAAGGACCAACTCAAAAGCTGTCCTCTAACCTCTACACATGCACCATAGCGTGCTTTACTGCACTTGCACACACAGATGAAAATACATAAAATAAGAAACAAAAGCCTAAACAGGCTGTGGGTACAGCTCAGTGGTAGAACATTTGCCTAGCGTGTCCCAGGCTCTGGATTTCATCCCAAACACTATAAAAAAAAAAAAAAAAAAAGTTAAATAAAGCCAAAGCCTCTTTCTTCTCTGTAAGAAGATGAGTATCCTTCATACATTCAGTATTATGAGAAGAGTAGCAGGTGAGGCCAGGTACAAGAGAGGGGATACAACCTGAATAGGTACGTCAGCTGTTCAGCTTCAATCCGTGACATTCAACTGCTAAATGCATGGAAACTAAATTAAATTTGACTGCATCAAATTGAGATTGTTTGAAAATAGATTCAAGGGCTGGAGATGTAGCTTAATGGTAGAGCACCTCCCCTGAGTGAGAACGGCCCTAAGTTCCATCCCCAGCACTACAAAACAAAAACCAGATTCAATAATAATAAAAAAACCTAAAGCCGGGCGTGGTGGCGCACACCTTTAATCCCAGCACTTGGGAGGCAGAGGTAGGAGGATTGCCGAGAGTTCGAGGCCACCCTGAGACTACATAGTGAATTCCAGGTCAGCCTGAGCCAGAGTGAGACCCTACCTCGAAAAACCAAAAATATATAATAATAATAATAATAAAATAATAAACCTAAAAGAATATTTTTTGCCCATTTTAACTCTGTAGTTGTCTTTTCAGTTGGAAACTCTGAAACAGAGCTGCAGGAGAATCAGCTACATTTTCTCAAACAATAAGATCAAAAGGAAGTCTGTGGGACTAGAGAGATGGCTTAGTAGTTAAGGCACTCGCTTGTGACGCCTAAGAACCCAGGTTTGATTCTCCAATAGCCACATAAGCCAGATGCACAAGGTGACATATGCACCTGGAGTTCCTTTGTAGTGGTTGGAGGCCCTGATGCACCCATTCTCTATCTGCCTCTTTTTTTTTCTTTCTTTCTCTCTCTCTCTCTCAAATAAATAAATAAATAATTTTTTTTTTGAGAGAGCAAGGGAGAAAGGGAGAAAGAGAGAGAGAATGGGCGCACCAGGGCCTCAGCCATTGTAATTGAACTCCAGACACTTACACCACCTAGTGTGCATATGAGACATTGCATTTGCATCTCCTTTGTGTGTCTGGCTTACATGGGATCTGGAGAGAGATCAAACATGGGTCCTTAGGCTTTGCAAGCAAGCACCTTAACTGCTAAGCCATCTCTTCAGCCCAATAAAATGTGTTTTTAAGTTTTTTATTTTTTATTTTTAGAGAGAGACACAGAGACAGACAGAGAGAGAGGGAGAGGAAGACAGATAGAGATGGGCGCACCAGCAGTCTCTCAGCTCCTGTGAACGAAATCCAGATGCGTGCGCCCCTTGTGGGCAAGTGCGGCATTGCGCCCTTGCGTCACTTTGCATCTGGCTAAACGTGGGACCTGGAGATTGGAACCTGCGTTCTTAGGCTTAGGAGGCAGGCGCCTTAACTGCTAAGCCATCTCTCCAGCCCAATATATATATATATTTTTTTAAAGTAAGTTTGTGGTGCAAATGTACTGCAGTGTGATGTCCTCAAGACCACAAAGACCCCCAGCAGAGCAAAGGCAAAACCTGAAGAGCCGGGGCAGGCAAGCCTCTTTCACACCTATTCCTCACCAAAGCCAGAGAACCAACAGTAACCTAAAAGGAAGCCGGGAAAGGGGCAGGCCACACTAATGACAACCAGACTAAAAGACTGCAATTTTTTCTAAAAAATCGTAAACTGTTGAACTTTTGGATTATAGTAGGTGCTATCATTTTACTGTCAACATTGTGATGAGCACAAGGCTTGAAAATAAAAAAGGGAGTCCAGATTTCCCACCAGGAATAGATGGTAAGACCCTATTGCTGAAGACTCCACATACTTGGGCTTCAAGGTCACTGAGAAATCCTGTTGGAGCTGAGCCAAAAACCTCCTCCATGTAGACCAGCTGACAGAAAACTGGAAAAAGCTACACTGCATGCAGTTCAATGGGGTGGCGCGTGCGTCTGGAGTTCATTTGCAGTGGCTGGAGGCCCTGGCAAGCCCATTCTCTCTCTCTCAATTAAATAAATTAAAAAAAATAAAATGTATTTTTAAAAAGAACTTATGAGAAGCTTTACCAAGGGAAGCCAACAGGTCATAGTTCATCCGCATCACATCTCTGTAGAGCTCCTTCTGCCGCTTGTCCAGCAGGCCCCACTCCTCGGGGGTGAAATACACTGCCACATCCTCAAATGCTGGGGGCGCCCCCAACACCCTGGGATCCTCCAGCAGCCCCTTGTTGGGAAGCTCCTGTAACACAGAGCAGCACCACTCAGCGCTCCTTGGAGTCGGACACCTGCGCACCTGCGCAGCCTTCTGAAGACCCCTCTCCTGGAGCTAATAACTCAGGTGCATGCTGAGAAGTTAATTCCTTCACTTCCAAGAGTCAAGTTCATGGGGCCCAGAATTAGTAGGCAAAACCAGACAGACTCAGTCAGAGCCAAGGATTTCCCGGTGGGGGAGCAAATGCTCACAGTAGAACGGAGCTCAGGAGCACCTTTGACATACCTGGTCATCTCGAGTCCCACTGTGGGCCAGGTACTCACTGGAGGCCAGAGGCCTGCCTCTAGCAGCACCCACTGAAATCTCCCAGTCCTTTCTGTTGCTTGTCCAGTGACAAGGGAGAAATGGTTCAAAAGAAGTAAAGATGCTGCCAGGCGTGGTGGCGCACGCCTTTAATCCCAGCCCTCGGGAGGCAGAGGTAGGAGGATCGCTGTGAGTTCGAGGCCATCCTGAGACTACATAGTGAATTCCAGGTCAGCCTGGACTAGTGAGACCCTACCTTAAAAAGACAAAAAAAAAAGCGCTGGAGAAATGGTTTAGTGGTTAAGGCGCCTGCCTGCCAAGCCTAAGAACGCCGGTTCTATTCTCCAGGTCCCACGTTTAGCCAGACGTAAGTGATGCAAGCGTGCAATGCTGAGCTTGACCACAAGGGGGCATACGCGTCTGGAGTTCGTTCACAGCAGTTGAGAGGCCACTGGTGCACCCATTCTCTCTCTCTGCCTCTTCCTCTCTCTGTGTTTCTCTCTGTCTTGCTCTCTCTCTCTCAAAAAAAAAAAAAAAAAAAAAAAAAAAGGGCTGGAGAGAAGACTTAGAGGTTAAGGTTCTTGCCTGAGAAGGCTAAGGACCCAGGTTCAATTCCCCAGTACCCACATAAACCAGAATCACAAGGTGGTTTATGCGTCTGGAGTGCATTTTCAGTGGCTAGAGGCCCTGGTGTGCCCATTCTGTCTCTCAGATAATTAAATAAAAATAAGTAAAAATTAAAAAAAAATTTAAAAACTGAGATTCTGGAGGTTAAACCTGTTTATTAGCTCCTAATACTAAAAACTAACAAGAACAGGGCTGGAGGGATGGCTTAGTGGTTAAGGCATTTGCCTGCAAAGCCAAAGGACCCAGGTTCAATTCCCCAGTACCCATGTAAAGCCAGATGCACAAGATGGCACATGGAGTTTGTTTGCAGTGGCTGGCGTGCCCATTCCCTCTCTGTCTCCCCCTCTTTCTCTCTGTCAAATAAATAAATAAATATAATTTTTAAAAAAAATAACAAGAACAAGGACATGAGGAGAAAAGCCTTGTTTCTCTGAACTCTGGAAAAATGTGAGCTTACTACCTTGTGATGGACTCCTCAGGATGTTAGCTGCGAGGAACATCTGCGCTCACACTGACTCCTAAATGGATGCTGACCAGCTTCACCATAAAATCGTGCTTGTGCGCAGTAGTTGCGAAATGTGGAAAGTTTTACTCGCTCAAAGATTCCAGTTAACAGTTTCCTTAGAGACCAGCTTTCCAGAAAATTATTAGATAATTACAAAGTAAACTTAAGGTGAACTATAGGGAAGGCCGGCAGCCAAGGCTCTGTGTGGAGGCCAGCATGAACCACAGCGGCTGGTAGACTCCGGCGCGTCACTGCCTCCTAAGCCCCGCTTTTCTCCCACACAGCAGGTTTAGTAACCCGAGTTTTACCACCTCATAGCAACATTAGCCTCAGCACATCACAGCATGTGAGAAACGTTGCAATGCTAAAATGTGCTGTATGACTCCCAAAGTTACATTCTTAAAAATACTGATTATGGGTTAGAGAGATGGCTTAGCAGTTAAGGTGTTTACTGGCAAAGCCAACAGACCCAGGTTGGATTCCCCAGTACACATGTACAGCCATGCATGCATGTGGAGTTCGTTTGCGGCAGCTGGAGGCCCTGGTGTGCCAATTCTGCTGTCTGTTTGTCTTTCTTTCTCTCTCTCTCTTTCTTTTTTTTTTTTTTTTTGGTTTTTCAAGGTAGGGTCTCACTTTAGCTCAGGCTGACCTGGAATTCACTATGTAGTCTCAGGGTGGCCTCGAACTCACAGTGATCCTCCTACCTCTGCCTCCCGAGTGCTGGGATTAAAGGCGTGCACCACCACGCCCGGCTTTCTTCTATTTCTATCTGCTTGCAAGCAAATAAATAATAATATTTCTAAAGTACTGATTATTAGCACGATCTATGGTCATTTTGTGATGTGATGGCGGATTATTTCTTGAGCTCTGTGGCTACTTTGGATTCTGGAAAAAGATTATTGTTCTACAGCAGAAGTTAGAATGCCTTGTCCCACACATTATGCTGTTACCTATGTGAACAAAGGAGATGATAACGGGGTAACTTTCAGGATTAAATAATATGTGTAAGGCACTTAAGAACCACCTAGTACATCATATGCATGTGAGATTAAAACACAGTCACGGTAGCACTGAGCACTACCACCACCACCATTATTATTATTATTATTTTGGTTTTTTGAGGTAGGGTCTCACTCTAGCCTAGGCTGACCTGGAATTCACTCTGTAGTCTCAGGGTGGCTTCGAACTCACGGTGATCCACCTACCTCTGCCTCCCGAGTGCTGGGATTAAAGGCGTGTGCCACCACTATTATTTTTATCATCATTTGGCATTATGTCATCCTGAAGACAGAATTTTTCTCTTTAAGATACAGTAGTTGCTGGATGTGGTGGTGCACGCCTTATCCCAGCACTCGGGAGGCAGAAGTAGGAGGACTGTTATAAATTTGAGGCCACCCTGAGACTCCATAATGAATTCCAGGTCAGCCTGAGCTAGAGTGAAACCCTACCTTGGAAAAAAAACACAAAATCAAACAAAAAGATACAGTAGTCATTACCAGTGTTTTACCTGACTGCGAACCTCCTCGGCGTCCTCGTTAGGTGGTGTGCTGCTGTTTGAGGGACTGTGGATGTTGTCAGTGAGACCGTGTTGCCTGGGATAGCACATGCAGTCTAGATCCAATGCAGGCCTGCTGACACTGCCCCCAGGGTCCTTCAGTTCAGCTCCTGGGCTTGACAGGAGCTCAGCCATGCTACTGAAGTTTCCCAGAGGCCCCGGGGGTTTAAACACAGGATAGTCTGCAGTGAAGAGGTGCTTGGGGCTGGCCTGGACATCTGCAGACCTCTCCCTGACACTCTGGAGACGGGCTGCCCAGATGGGATCCCTGGCGACCAAAGCACTGGCACAGAATACATGGGCTTTGCTCCTGGCATGGTATTTGAGAGTCTCCACCTTGAACGGTCCCGTATAGCCTCCTATTAATCTTGACCGTCTGTCCTTGACAGATGGGCATTCACGGCACACAGAGCAGAACAGAGCTGTCTGCTCCTTGTTCATGGTCAGCCATGGGAACTGTGCAAACCATGACTTCTGGATGGAGCGGGGCTGTGGGGGCTTCTTGCTTCTTCCTGTCCAGTCTCCCTCGATGTTGCCAGTCTCTGTACTCAAGTGGCTGAGGGAGGCTTTCTTCTGAGGTGGCAGGCACTCTCCAGTCCCCCTGGCAGGAACCTGCCCATCCATTTCTTCCAGGTAACTCATCTGGTTTTTTCCTTTAGAGGAAAGGACAAACGGGATCTTCTTTGAGATCCTATGATCGGAGATCCATCATATACAAAACGAGAAAGGACATGTTTGGTCCCAAGGGACACTGCCTCTCCTGTTCCAGTTACTCTGAAGGGTACTGTACTTCGTACTTTCTCTCACTCAGACTCCTCAGACCCATCTTGCCTCATCAGGAGGAAATCAAAGACATAGGCTTGGCATGAACCCTGCCTTTCAAAAACATTCAAAAGACAGCTGGAGGTGGTGGTGCACGCCTTTAATCCCAGCACTTGGGAGGTGGAGGTAGTTCAAGGCCAACCTGAGACTACATAGTGAATTCCAGGTCAGCCTGGGCCAGAGTGAGACCCTACCTCAAAAAAAAAAAAAAAAAAAAAAAAAAAAACACAGACACACGAGGTCAAAAGGACACCTCTGCACTTTGATCAAGTCCACTTAAGGTAGTAGCAGGGTCTCCTGGTCAGAACATGCTGCGTATAAAAACCACCAATGAGGGCTGGAGAGATGGCTTAGCGGTTAAGGCGCCTGCCTCCTAAGCCTAAGAACGCTGGTTCCAATCTCCAGGTCCCACGTTTAGCCAGATGCAAAGTGATGCAAGGGCGCAATGCCGCACTTGCCCACAAGGGGGCGCACGCATCTGGATTTCGTTCACAGCAGCTGAGAGACTGCTGGCGCGCCCATCTCTATCTGTCTTCCTCTCCCTCTCTCTCTCTCTCTGTCTCTCTCTGTGTCTCTCTCCAAAAAAAAAAAAACCAATGACATGAAGCCACAGGGTTAGGAGAGTGACACTCTGTAGCCCCTCCTGCTGGGGTAGGTCTGACAGAGAGGGCTCTACATACAGCAAGAGAGCCACCTAGACCCTGGGCATAGCTACAGTCTCTACATGGCTTTTGGTGAACTACAGTGAACTCCGAGTACAATCGTTACCCTTCCCTCCTCTGCAGTGAGTGTCTTGTAAAGCCTCTAGCAGACCAGACGTCTGGGCCATGCAGAGTCCCAAACTCTTCTATGCTATGTTTTTTTCTATAGATACACACATGTGGTAAAGTAACTTAAAATTAGACATAATAAGCAATTGACAGCAGAACAACATAATCACAGACTGTGACAGTTATGTGAATGTGAGCTCTCTTCTTTGAAATGTCTTAGTGCACAGTAGTAAGTGCGGCTAATGGCCTGTAACTGAAACCGGGAAACGCCATGGATAAAGTGGGCTGCTCTATGTCCATCTGGCAGCATGGATAGAATGTTCAAGAGAAATTCTTTTTTCTTTTTCCAAGGTAGGGTCTCACTCTGGCCCAGGCTGACCCGGAATTCACTATGTAGTCTCAGAGTGGCCTTGAACTCACGGCGATCCTCCTACCTCTGCCTCCCGAGTGCTGGGACTAAAGGCGTGCGCCACCATGCCTGGCTCAAAATCCATTTTTTTTTTTTTTTGTCTTACCACACCACAACCCTTCAGAGATAAAAACTATCATGGCCTCATAAAAATTTTTTCTTACTTGGGCTAAACTAGGAGTTTTTCCTTCGCTCCTTACAGGAAGTGAAACAGACAGCCCTCTGGAACCACTTCTTACACATGTGTGAACATGTGTCGACATGTTCAGGTGCTCAGTGGCCAAGAACTTAACAGTTTTCTGTAGGCCAGTGGCCTAGTCCACCAAACCACAGCCCAGCCCACAAGCACAAAGCTGTGAGTGGCGGCAGTCGGCTTGACAAGAAGAGCCAGGCCAGGAGGAACAAATGGGCCTCTGCGGTTCTCCATGCCCAGAGCAGGCCGAGGCTGCTTGTGACTCACGGGACAAAAGCAAGGGCTGGGAATTCAACTCTTGCTCCCCACCTCCTTCTCCACACAAGGGGCTGGGTTTATTCTGTCATCTTGTGTAAGGACACAATGCCATCTGGCCTGGCTCTATGTAAGCCAACCTGAGAGGCTTATGAAAGGTGGGAAGAGAAAGAAATCCCGAGGACTTAGCAGATGGCAGTTGAATCATTCCTTTTCCTTCATTCAGTGTCTGCTGTACAACTGCTGTGCGCCAGGCACTGGGAATAAAGCAGTAGGTAAGAGTCATGCCTTCTGGGCACTTTTGTAAATAAACAGATGCTGTAGTGTGGCAATCACAGAAATGGGGTTGGGAGGGTAGAGTGATGTTGGAGGAGGCGCGCATGCTCAGGCAAGATGACAGCTACAGGAAGGACAGGGTTCCTCTTGGGTGTGAGGGAGAAGAGGCACAGAGGACAAGACTGATTCTGTATGTCCCCATACTGGTCACCGCTGAGCACCACCACCAAGCACACAACACTCACCGGGTGATGGCCCGGGAAACTTCTCTGGTCCTGGACATCGCCTGGCCATGACTCAGGCCCTCGCCCAAACTCACAGACCGGCTAGGGACTGGCAACAGTTGGTCCTGAGTTGGGAACAGAGAGAAACAGTGTGAGAGCCTGGCTCCAGGTCATAATACTAAGGCGAGGCGGGAGGGGGGATGCTAAGATGGTTTATACTGATTGTCAACTTGACAGGACCTAGAATCCCCTGTGAGGAATGACAGAGCTAAGGTTAACTAAGGTGGGATGACACACCTTAGCTGTGATGGATGGTATCCTGGACTATACAAAAAGAGATATTTCAAATTAAACAAAATTCCAAGGGCTGGAGAGATGGCTCAGCCATTAAGGTACTTGCCTACAAAGCCTAACGACCTGGGTTTGATTCCCCAGTACCCACGTAAAGCCAGATGGACCAGGTGACAAATGTGTCTAGAGTTCATTTGAACTGGCTAGGGGCTGTGGCACATCAATTCTCTCTTTCTTTCTTTTTCTCTTTCTTTCTTTCTTTCTTTTTCTTTTACTTCTTTCTTTCTTTCTTTTTTCGAGGTAGGGTTTCACTCTAGTCCAGGCTGACCTGGAACTGGAATTAACTATGTAGTCTCAGGGTGGCCTCGAACTCTCGGCAATCCTCCTACCTCTGCCTCCCGAGTGCAGGAATTAAAGGCGTGCGCCACCATGCCCAGCTCATCTCTCTTTCAAATAAATAAATTAAATATTTAAAAATAAGCCGGGCATGGTGGCGCACACCTTTAATCCCTGCATTCGGGAGGCAGAGGTAGGAGAATCACTGCTGAGTTCGAGGCCACCCTGAGAATATAGAATGAATTCCAGGTCAGCCTGGGCTAGAGTGAGACCCTACCTTGAAAAACCAATAAATAAATAAATAAATACATAATAAATAAGTCAATGCAAATGGAGAGAGCTCTTGGCACGGTGGCCCTCATTCCTTTCAGCTTCCTCACTGTGGGCTGAATGTGAGCAGCTGCCTCAAGCTCCTGCCACCACGCCATCCCCCGCCATGATGGACTGAAACTGTTGTATAAGCTGAAACAAAGCTTATACTGGTTTTTGAAACTGGTTTTTGTCAGGTATTTTGTCCCTCCACTGAGAAGGTAACTAACACAGGGGCTCAGCTAGGGGCGTCCTGGGTTCCTGGGAGTTGTGTGGTTTAGAAACTAAGGCTATGTGTGAGACCCCCTAAGAGAAGGTGGGTGGGTGAGGGACCAGGGACACAGCAAGGCTTGGTTGGTGTGAAACGATCAGCTTGATGACATAAGCAAGGAAACCAGGCGCAGCATGGCGGCTGAGCCAAGAGGACTTGATCCTGAAGAGCAGCTGCTCAGCTCCAGAAGGCCACCGTGTGGGACACAGGCCCCATCACTGCCACACAGTCCTGCTTGTCAAGAGAGCCACACTTGGGCATAAAAACTCCCAGTGGCTCAACTTAATTTTTTTTTTTTTTGGTTTTTCGAGGTAGGGTGTCACTCTGGTCCAAGCTGACCTGGAATTAACTATGTAGTCTCAGGGTAGCCTCGAACTCACGGCAATCCTCCTACCTCTGCCTCCCGAGTGCTGGGATTAAAGGCGTGCGCCACCACACCTGGCTTAAATTTTTTTTTAAGATTTTTATTATTTTATTTTTATTTATTTATTAGAGACAAAGAGGGAGAAAGAGAGGGAGAGTGAGAATGGGCGCACCAGGGCCTCTTGCCACTGCAAACGAACTCCAGACACATGTTCCCCCTTGTACATCTGCCTTACATGAGACCTGCAGAATTGAACCAGGGTCCTTAGGTTTTGCAGGCAAATGCCTTAACCGCTAAGCCATCTCTCCAGCCTTAAATATTTTTTTAATTTTTAAAAATTTTAATTTATTTATTTACTTGAGAGAGAGAGAAAGGCAGAGAGAGAGAGAGGGAGAAAGAGAGAATGGGCACGCCAGGGCCTCCAGCCTTTGCAAATGAACTCCAGATGCTTGTGCCCTCTTGTGCATCTGGCTTATGTGGGACCTGGGGAATCCAACAGGGGTCCTTTGGTTTTGCAGGCAAATGCCTTAACTGCTAAACCATCTCGCCAGCCCTTAAATGTTTTTAAGAAGCCCAACAAAAGCAGTGGAAGCCAAAGCAGCCAAGCAAAGCACAACAGACGGACTGGCGCTCCCTCCCATCTGCAAGGCAAGCCTGGCCCAGGAGATGCTGCTCTGCAACTTGCGGCTTCAGAGCATTTGCGGTTTCAGACCGTATTTAGCCACAATCCCTCCATGCACAGAAAGCTGGGCTCATGGCTCCTACCATGCCTTCATCCTTCCTTCGTGGAATAAGAACAGCTTCAGAGGCAGTCTTCAAACTGCAGTCACCCAACAAGCTAATGCCCCTTAATCTGAAAACCCAAAAAAGCTTCAGATTTTGGAGCACTTTAAGTTTTGGATTTCTGGATTCTGGATGCTCAACCTACAGAACAAGGCACATGTGTGCACACACCGAGACGCAATCACTTCTGGGCATGGTGTAGAGTCTGCCTGCAGAAGCAAAGAAAAGCACACTCCCAAAACCAAAGAGATGAAAAATATCTACATGTGCACAAGGTTTCAAACCATTTCGTCTCATCAAATTTCCGTAACCCTACAAAGGAAAGCAAGGTCAAAAGCACTCGTGTCCCCAGTGGCAGAGGTGGGAGAGAGGTCAGATTTGCTCTGTGTACTGTGCACTCCCTCCAAGACTCCACAGATCCGCAGGCTGCTTCTAACCTAGCTCGTGTGGAATGTCCCAATGCACAGGCAGACAGACATCCCTACTTGTCCCAGCCAGTTTAAAGAGAGAAGAGAAACATTGGTATGCAATTACATATAATTACATTAAATATGGCATTGAGCAGATGGGTAAAAATGCCTAGAAAAATGAGAGCATTCCAGAAAATTCTCCAGGTTGTTCTACACTGGTCGTGGTGACATGCAGGCACCCATACCCCACGGTGCCACCAGCTTGTCAGATGCACACACGTCCTTCTGCTGCTGTCTCAGCAGAATCCACTCTTCCTTGAAGCAAGGACAGTGTGATGTCATCAAAGGTCACTTTGGAGTCTGAGAGGAAACGGACACCCACTAAGTACCGACTTTCTCCAAGGTCCGTCCTCCGCATCAGTCCACGGCCATCTGAGGGGTCCCCACTCTGCTACATCCACTTACACACAACCTGCACCTCATCTCTCACGCTGCCTGACTGGATCAAAATGCCATCCACTGAAGCAAGCCTGAAATAAATCAGTCTTCTAATTCTGACCCAGAATTTTTTTTTTTTTGCATGTGTGTATGGCATGCTACTATGTGTTCATGCGTGTGGGCGGGTGCTTGACTATGAAGATCAAACGTTGACATCAGGTATCTTTTCTTTTTCTTTCTTCTTCTTGTTTTTTTTTTTTTCAAGGTAGGGTCTCACTCTAGTCCTAACTGACCTGGAATTCAGTCTGTAGTGTCAGGGTGGCCCCAAACTCTCAGTGAGTGCTGGGATTAAAGGTGTGCACCACCACACCGGCTAGGTAGTGAGGCCATCTCCACAAACCAACCAAGGAACCAAGACACGTGACCAGGGACATGCAGAGCTCCCTATTCAGTGAGCAAGGCAATGGGCCCAGGGCCTCTGCAGCAAGAGTGACTAAGACAGAGTGCCAGGATGATGCAGGAAGCACTTTCCCAGCAAGAGTGATGCTGCCATTACCCGACTCCACTCTCCTTGTTTCTGTGATGTAAAATCTCAAGTAAGAGGAATTCCTTATCTTGGAGAATGTAATACCTCTGGATATTCTATTTGTTTTTTGGTTTTTTTGTTTTGTTTTCTTTCTTTCTTTTCATTTTTCGAGTTAGGGTCTCGCTCTAGCCCAGGCTAACCTGGAATTCACCAGAGATCCTCCTACCTCTGCCTCCCAAGTGCTGGGCTTGGCTAAGGATATTCCATTATTTATTTTATGTATTTATTTGAGAGCGAGAAAGAGGGAGACTGGACACACCAGGGCCTCCAGCCACTGCAAACAAACTCCAGACGCATGCGCCACCTTGTGCATCTGGTTTATGTGGGTACTGGGGAATCGAACCTAGGTCCTTGGGCTTCACAGGCAAGTGCTAACCACTAAGCCATCTCTCCAGCCCTGGATATTCTATTTTAGTAGTTGATACTGTCTAGTACCAAAACCCTCAATGTAAATCTCACCCCCTCCTCACTGTAGCTCTTGCCCCACCTGGAGTCTGTCCTCCAGCCAGAACAGGATCACTGCCTCTGGTGCACCTTCCCTCTCCCCACACCCCGAATTTAGTCCTCTGACTGGTCACCTCCTTTCACCACTCACGAGACTACCCACTATTAAGGTCCTACTCCCATTCTATCTCTTTCACAAGGGAGTTCCTAACTGCTCAGCCACAGTGTGAGCTAGGTAGACCTCATTTCCCTCCTAGGGCCTGGCACTCAGGAAACCCATGCTGAAGCTGGAATTTTTTTAATTAATTAATTATTTTTTTATTAGAGAGGGGGGCATGCTAGGGCCTTTAGCCACTGCAAATTCCAGAAACATGCACCACGTTGTATAACTGGCTTACATGGGTCCTGGAGATTTGAACCTGGGTCCTCTGGCTTTGCAGGCTAGCACTAAGCCCAAGGCTGGAAACTTTATAAGCCCCCTTCACTAGTCCAGCCCTCTCTTCACCATATGTAAACAGAAAGAATTTCATAGTCATTTTTTTCATTCCGCAGCATTTATTAAGTTTCCTATGTGATTTTTGCATGGTTATTCACTGATACAAAGAGATTAAAATCAAGAAAATTAAAATCTATCCGGAAGTGAGTTAAATGCAATCATTGGACTGAGTTTAAAAAAAGGGATCGATCACTTTTATGGAAAAGTCAGAGAGGGGGGCTAGGAAAGAGATAAACACCCCACAGAGACATACATGCAGACTTCTATACATGTCCAAGGCCTCCAGGGCAGGCACACTTGAGCTGCTAGACTGCAGTGTTCCACATCTTGCAGCAAAGGGGCTCCTGCAACAATGTGGCTTTATGAGCCATTCTTGCAAAGACAACTTCCCGAGAGCCTATTAAATACAGGCTCTTTCCTACAGTTCAAGCTGGGGCTACAGAGAGTAAGGTCAACCAACATACAAATAACAAGAGAATTTTTTCATTGATCAGAGCTGGGGGGGACGGAACAAGGGGATAAATAAAAATATTTGACCTTTATCCATGACTCCATCAGTAACAGGCATGGTATCCCATATACAATCCAATGGTCAAAGATTGTTTTTAGTTAATAAACATCACAACACAGCACACAGGAAGTATTCTGACAAGACCAACCTATCGCAGAATTTCCCAGCTTTGAGCTCAAAAGAAGACCCCATATTCTACCCAAGCCTTTGCTTTATCATGTGTTTGCAATACATATCACATCGACATTCAGTGTTGCAATCAGTTTATTCCATTTTTGGATGATGTTCCCATTTCCCAAGGCAGAAAAGCTACCCTTAAGAAGAATGTCATTTTGAGACACCCTGCTATTAAGATTGGAACCTTCCAAAACGCTGAGGTTTCCACTAGTGGTTGGATCTGAAAGGACATCGAATTCCTTCTCCACCTCCTAAAATGTTTTTCTTCTCTTTTCCTGGTAAAGCCTCCCACTCCCACTGAGCAGAATAATTTAGAAATTAATCTTAAATCCAAAATTCCAATCTTTTTTGACTTATTTTTCAGACAGGGTCCCCCTCTAGCACAGGCTGACCTCCCAAGCTGGAATTGAAATCATTTCGATTCTCCTACCTCAGTCTCCCAAGTGCTGGGATTTTTTATTTATTTTCATTTTTTAAAAGAATTTTATTTATTTGCAAGCACAGAGAGAGGAGACAGAGCGATAGACAGAATGGGTATGCCAGGGCCTCCAGCCACTGCAAACAAACTCCAGAGACATGCAACACTTTATGCATCTGGCTTTAGGTGGGTACTGGGGAATTAAACTCCGGTCGTTAGATGTTGCAGGCAAAAACCACCGCTGAGCCATTGCTCTAGCCCTCATTTTTATTATTTCAAGGTAGGGCCTCACTCTAGCCCAGGCTGACCTTGAATTTCCTATGTAGTCTCAGGCTGGCCTCAAACTCATGGCAATCCTCTACCTCTGCATCCCAAGTGCTGGTATTAAAGGTGTGCACCATTATGCCCGGCTTCATTTTTATTAAGTTTTTATTTATTTTATTTGAGAAATAGAAAAAGGCAGATAGGGCTGGAGAAATGGCTTAGAGGTTAAGGCGCCTGCCTGCCTGCCAAGCCTAAGAAAGCCTGTTCAAATCTCCGGGTCCCACGTGTAGCCAGATGCAAAAAGTGATGCAAGGGTGCAATGCCACGCTTACCCACAAGGGGGCACACGCATCTGGCATTAGTTCACAACGGCTGAAAGAGGCCACTGGCACTCCCATTCTCTCTCTCTCTCTGCCTCTTCCTGTCTCTCTCAAATAATAAAAAAATAAAAGAGGCAGAGAGTGACAGAATGGGTGTGCCAGGATCTTCAGCCACTGCAAATGAACTCCAGACACATGCACTATCTTGTGCATCTGGCTTACATGGGTCCTGGGGAATTGAACCTGGGTCCTTTGGGTTTGTAGGCAAGTGGCTTAACCTCTAAGCCATACCTCCAGCCTTGGCTGCATTTTTAAATAATTCTTCCCATACATTTCCATCTCTTCATCCAAACTGGGGTTCAAACTAAAGCTGAATACAGGCTGGCAAATAGCTTTCATTCTTCCTTTAGGTTCAGTGAGCTTGTCTTGGCCCAAGTTGGTTGTTTGGTCTGGAAAATGCATCGGTAGCTTTTGGAGGGAAAAAAAGGGGCACAAAGAGCTGCTCATACAAGGAGAGACTGTTTTTGTAAGCCAGGCCTTCCTAGTTTCCCAGGTAAAGTGAGGCAAAGAACACACTCCTTATCTTCTCTTTAGTGGGTGGGCCCTTTCCAGGCTTAAGCAAGTCACTCCAGTGGGATGTGCATGGGGGCTCCTTGAGGGATGCGGACCCTTCCTATTTTTCTTCTACATCTAGCATCTTGAGCAGTACAAATCACAGCACACAAATGTTCAGGAACTGGACATTTGAAAAAGAGACGCAAAGCCCTTGAAGACATTTGTTGAGAGAATTCTTTCTGTGCCAAAAAAAGAAGTAATGCTCGGGAAAGGCTGCAAGAGCTGTGGGCACTGGCCAGTGGGGAAAGCACTTGTCTAGCACGCCCAAGGCTCTGATTGTAATCTCCAGCACCCCCCTCCCAAAAGAACTGGCTGCAAACAACACCCCAAAAGATCTCAATCCCAAGAGGTTGCCACTGTCTCTAGGCCAGTACAATCATACTGGTCTTTCCAGACCTCTCCTTGGAGTTCTAGTAACCCGGTCAAAGCACCCTAACCACTTCCAAGAACTTTCCCTCAACCTTATTTTCCAACTTAAAGCCTCTTCTTCTTTTTAAAATTATTTTTATTTGTTTGAGAGACATACAGAAATAGGCAGGTAAAAAGAAAGAGAGAGAATGGCGTACCAGGGCCTCCAGCCACTGCAAATGAATTCTAGATGCATGCACCCCTTTGTGCATCTGGCTTAGCGTGGGTCCTGGGGAATTGAACCTGGGTCCTTTGGCTTTGCAGGTAAGCGCCTTAACTGCTAAGCCATCTCTCCAGCCCTTAAAGCCTCTTCTTGCCCAAAGCCTGAAGCAAACTTGTGGAACATGTTTCTAAGAAACACCCATGAAGAAAACCCAGAAGCGTAAGTGGACAAGGAAAATGACAGAAGCCTTTTGCTCTTCAGTTCTTCCTCGGCAAGGAAAGTCTAGCCAGGGCCAGGCCTTCACTCCCACCTCTCAGCCTTCTCTTCTCTTTTCTATCCTGTCCCTTTCCTTCCTTCCCTCTCTTCCTTCTTTCCCTCCCTCCCTTTCTTTCTTCTTCTTCTTCTTCTTCTTTTTTTGGCAGCCACTGGAGTCCTGTCAACTTTCACTGCCTTAAACTCTCTTAAAATAAACCAACAGTGAGGAGGAGAAATAGAAGCGCCTTTGTGTCACTCCTTGGCGGGTCCCCCAAACCCGCACCGGCAGTCACAGGCTGTAGGGCTGAAGCGGAGGGAAGCGGGATGCTCCAGGAGCGGGGCGTGAAGAGGAAGCGGAAGAGGAAGCGGAAGCGGAAGCGGAAGCGGAAGCGGAAGCGGCAGGGCGGGCGAGCGAGCCCTGCCCAGCAAGGCCAGCAGCGCATCCGCGCGCCCCGACGACCCGCCTCGCCAGCGCCCAGGTCGCAGAGCGAGCACACCCCGGACCCCTCCGTTCCTACCTTCCCCGACTCCCTGGGCTCCATGACCCCGCTTCCGTGCGCACCCCGCCACTGCCTCGAGGCCGCCCCCCTCCCTCCCCGCGGCCTCGGCCACTCGACGGGGCTCCCGCAGCGGACACGGGAACGTGGCGGCGAGGACGCAGAGCGCCCACGCGCACCGCTCACCGACGGCCTGGGCCGGTAAGCATTCGGGGACGTGCTGAGCAGAGACCGGCGTCGTGCAAGGAAACCGCTTTACGGCACCACCACCCCCAAGGCGGAGAGGCATCACGGGAAGTGTAGTCCAGCCTGGCTCAGAGGCGTCTGAAGTTGCTACTGGCTCCTGGAATGCGGGGGGGGGGGTGTCTCTGAGAGGACCAGCTCTTCTCTGATGGTTACTAGGCCTGGGGCGTTCTGCGGTATCCGCAGAACACACCGATTGGGTTTTATCGACGCCAACTAGGTCCACAAGATTCCAGGTTTTAGTCTTAATCAAAAAGCTCAAGACTTTTTCTTATAATATATATGCTCAAGAGAAATGAAAACGTATAAACACTGCATCAAGAGAAATGGCGCAAAACACTCGGGAGGCAGAGGTTCATACAAAGACACTCAGCCTGGACAAAAACATTCATACTAAGTCGAGTAGCTATAAACTAACTGGACAGACAAAGCAAGTCATAGCCATGCAATGGGTTACTACTTAGTAATAAAAGAAAACAAGCTACTGTTGCATACTGTAATATGAAAGACAAGACTGGAAAGATGGCTCAGCCGTTAAAGTCACGTGCTTGCAAAGCCGCATGGCCCAGGGTTAAATTCCCCATTACAAAGCCAGATGCACAAAGTGGCACATGTGTTTGGAGTGCTTTTTTTTTTTTTTTCCGTTTTTCGAGGTAGGGTCTCACTCTACCCAGGCTGACCTGGAATTCAGTATGTATTCTCAGGGTGGCCTTGAACTCATGGTGATCCTTCTACCTCTGCCTCCCGAGTGCTGGGATTAAAGGCGTGCGCCACCACGCCCAGCTGGAGTGCTTTTACAGTGCCAGGATCTCTAGTGTGCTGATTCTCTTTTTCTCTGCCTCTTTCTCTCTCTCTCTCTCAAATAAATAAATACATTTTTTTTTAAAGAAAGGCATGGGCTGGAGAGATGGCTTAGTGGTTAAGCACTTGCCTGTGAAGCCTAAGGACCCCTGTTCAAGGCTTGATTCCCCAGGACCCACATAAGCCAAGATGCACAAAGTGATGCATGCATGTGGGGTTCATTTGCAGTGGCTGGAGGCCCTGGTGTGCCCATTCTCTCTCTCTCTCCTCTGCCTCTTTCTCTCTGTCTGTCTCTAATAAATAAATAAAAATAAATTTTAAATAAATAAAAAAGAAAAAAGAAAGGCACCAGATATTTATATGAAATATCAAAATAGGCAACTCTAGCCCAGTGTTGTGGTGCACGCCTTTAATCCCAGCACTCGGGAGGCAGAGGTAGGAGGATCGCTGTGAGGTCGAGGCCACCCTGAGACTACAGAGTGAATTACAGGTCAGCCTGAACTAGAGTGAGACCCTACCTCGAAAAACCAGAAAAACCAAAATAAAATTTTTTTTAAAAAAGGCAACTGTCAGATTGGAAAGCAATTGAGTGGTTTCCTGGGGCTGGCAGTGGTGGAAACTGATCCATATTTGGGCATGAAATGATGGAAATGTTCTAAAACTGGACTGTTTGCAACTTTATTTACTTAAAACATGCGTCAGCAGCAGCAGCCTTTGAAGTATAAACTTAAAATGAGTGAATTTCTTACATGTAAAAGAGGAGAAGTGCCTGAGCGTGCTTGGAATTCTTCACCATAGGAAGTGTCCTGCACAGATTCCCCAGCCATGGTGAGTGCCATGGTGAATCCATGGTGGGTTCACAAAGTCCAGGCTCAGACAGACCCTCCCTCCCTTCCATGGCTATCTATGATGAGACGACACTCGAGTTTGCTGTCAGGGACACTTTATTCAGGATGTAATGACAGGGATGGATCCCAGGTAGGAGATGGGTTGAGGGCACGGCAGGAAGTAGTCGGTACCATGGAGCCCTATGGTCATCGGATCAACTGCAGTGCCAGCATCCAGCAGAGCCTGTCAGCGCTTTGAGAAGTCACCTCCTGGGAACAGGTGAGAGAGAGACAGGTTAGGGTACAGGCAGCTTGGCCAGGCAGGGAAGGACCAGGGGCAGAGCAGCAGAAGAGGAGGGAGCGGCCATGAGGAAGCCCACAGCAAAGGCATCTCTATTTGCTGCCCTCCACCCATGTGGCATTGGTGCCCTTCCATCTGTCTCTCCCCCACTGGCCACAGGGTGTGACCTCAGTTAGTATGCACCAGGTACGTGACGAAGATTAACAAACCTGGGCAGAGTGGTCAAGCCCATTTAAAAGATAGGGTCATGACACAAAATGGCCTGGATATCCATGACCTCGCAGTGCCTGGCACTAGCTACACAAGACCACCATAATAGGAGGAAAAAATCATGACACCAATCTGAAAAGAGAGACTGATTGAGAGGGGGAGAGGATATGATGGAAAGTGAAGTTTCAAAGGGGAAAGTGGGGGGAGGGAGGGAAGCACCATGGGATATTGTCTACAGTTATGGAAGTTGTCAGTAAAAAAACTAAATATTAAAAAAAGATGGGGTCACGAGTACTCAATAAGGAAACAAATGAACTGGGATGGGAAGCAGGTATGGTTTATTCCAAACGTTCAAACTTAATGGATGATGGAAGAAATAAACTGAGATCAGATGATGGATCCGATCAGACTGGTGGAATTCAAGGAAGACGAAGAGGCAAAGAAAGGACTGTGTGCCTTTCTGAGGCGCTCATCAAGGAACATCCCTGTCCACTGGAGTCCCCAGTCACCCAGGCCCCACCTTGAGCCCCACCCAACAGGAACCCGGCCCTCTCTAGGCCCCGCCCAGACCCACCCTGGCAGGCGCTGCACTGACAGCTGTGGATAACGGGCAGCACCACGGGTTCGGTGTGACCACCAGGGCAGCGGAGGTTCAGGATCCGCACGGGGCTATCGGGGTCCAGGCGGTAACTACAGCAGTCACACTGGCTCTGTAGGTATGGTTCCTGCGTGAGAGGGGATAGCTGAATTGAGTGGGGGGAGGCCAATGGGATTTTCCTTCTGTCCCTTGGCCATTCCATTCCAGAGGGAGGACCAGACCGCAGTCCTCCTCAATACACTGGGTAGCTTGTGTGTGTGGGGGGGGGTCACCACTAAGACTCCTTCCTCAAGAAGCCCACCTCCTTCAGCCCTCTCCCATCTGAACACCCCACAGCTTGAGGATGAAATAAATGCAACAGGGTAGAGACATGGCTTCCACCCCACAGGATTTTAGTTGGATTCTATTTTTGTTTATTTTTTTATTTATTTATTAGCAACAGAGAAAGAGGCAGAGGGGGGGGAAAAACAGGCACACCAGGGCCTACAGCCACTGCAAATGAACTCCAGATGCGTGGGCCATCTCTGGCTTATGTGGGTACTGGGGAATTGAGCCTTGAACCAGCTCCTTAGGCTTCATAGGCAAGCGCTTAACTGATAAGCCATCTCTCCAGCCCCTTAGGTGGATTCTAGATCAGAGAGGTGGGCGGGCAACATCTGAAACTGCATACAGTGCAGCCCCAAGTGCACAACTTTTTCCTAAGTGCAGTGAGCTACCCTTCCAGAGCAGACTCTTTTACCTGATTATAGACCACCTCTTAAAAGTCCCACCAAACACTTCATTTTAACCTCTAACCCTATTTATAATGTTACTTTGAGACATTCACACAATACCAAGTTCAATTTTAACCTCTAACCCCACTGAGCCATCTTCAATTTTAACCTCTAACCCTATTTATAATGTTAAGAGACACTATAAAAGTTCAATTTTAACCTCTAACCCTAATAACGTACTTTCTTTCCAAGCTGTTTTTTATTCCAAAAGATTTTAAAAGTTTATTTTATTTTAAAAGATTTTATTTAATTTATTTATTTATTTATTTATTTGAGACAGAGAGATGGGGAGAGAGTGAGAATGGGCACGTCAGGGCCTCTAGCCACTGCAAACGAACTCCAGACGCATGCACTACCATGTGCATCTGGTTTACATGGGACCTGGAGAATCAAACCGGGGTCCTTAGGCTTCACAAGCCTACGCCTTAACCGCTAAGCCATCTCTCCAGCCCTCACTCTGTGTTTGAAAAATTCCCAAAGTGGGGCTCCTTCCTTCTCTCTTGCTGTCACTGTGATCAGTCTGGCTTCAGCTGCCCCTCCCCTCTGGGCTTTTCTTTTTGGTCTTCTGGCTCGTTTGCCTTGAGGGACACAGTGGACTAAGAGAGGCATGCTCTGGACATGTGTTGGAACCACAGCAGGTGGCCAGCACCTTGAAGACAGGCTTGGACACACCATGGCTCCAGCTCAGCTGTCGGCTCTCTGAGGATATAGGCTGTGCCTCATGCCCTCTGGGCATGGTTGTTGGCAACCTCAGAGGTGCTGGCTGATCTGCCCCTAGACCTGTAGGGCAAGACAGCTCCTGGCTCACCTCAGGCATGACATTGGTGCTGGACAGGCAGTGTCCACTGCAGTAGCTCACTTCTACCTGGTCCAGGTGGCAGGAGCCCTTGGTGAGATTTCTGAGTTCTGTGATGTGCCGGCAGGATACTGAATCCTCCTCTGCGGAGGTATGTTCGGTGGGGCAGGGGAAGGTGGGGGGAGCAAGACAGGAAGAGACTGACTGAGGGGACCTCAGGGAAAACCATATAGGGGACAAGAGTTTGGAATGACAGAACCACTCTGATACAGCTCTGGGGGTTCTGGAGTCTTCACTCCTTTTATCCCCAAGCAGGCAGACCTGGGGGAGATGGGCATGTGCCAGGCTGGGGGTGCAGGGAAAGGGTTCAGACCATGGGGCACATCAAGGGACACCCATACTCTCCGTACCCAGAATCTCCCGGCGACAAGTGGGACAACAGCTCCCTGGCTCCTGCACCATCACTTCGCCCTGCAGGGAGCCATCCATGATCCACTCAGGAGGATGCCCCATCACCCTGCATGGCCCGCCCACAGACTCTAAGACCACCATGGAAGGAAAGAGCCAGGAGTGGGGGGGGGCTGCTGAAGGATCACGGGTACCTGAGCACAGGCAAGACCTGGGCAGTGCTGGGTGCAGACACTCCTCCCGTTTAGACAGCGGCAGTTCTCACAGGCCTCCTGCCATTCGGATCCAGGCTGGGCCAAGGGAAGAGCCTCCTGTTGATTGCTCTGGGGTTGTCCAGAGCAACACCCCAGTCCTGAACCTAGTCTGGGGGTCCCAAGCCAGAGCAATCGATCTGGCCTGAAGTCTGGCTGGGAACGTCTCTGACGTGCAATGTACTGGGCCCAAGAGGATGAGTTTCAACCCAAGGCCTAGTGAGAACACGGCCTTCCCTCTCCTACAGGCCTTATGTAGGGGAGCCAAGAGGAGCAGACCGGTCAATAGGTGGGCAGACAGCTGGAAGAAAGATGCAGCTGCCAGCAGAGGGGAACACTTCTCACCAGGTGGGGACTTCCATGGTGCCAGCATTCGCAGTGGTCTGCAGGGACACAGGGACCTGCCTGGCTGCGGAAGCGCCCTGGCTGGCACACACAGCCCGGGGCCTGCCCTGTAGTGCAGTTGCTCTCGGGCACCGTGGCATTCATCTCCGGGCATGTCTGTTCGCAGGGCCTCAGCTCTTCAGGGGCCACCTGATGCCACATTTCCCCAGGAGGACACTCTGCAGGAAGACCACCCACATTCTCTCAGGAGATCAGTGCTAGATCCAACCTAGATTCCCCCACCACACTGGGCACCCCTCAGGTGCCTTCCTGGCATCAACAGCTACCAGCTGTGCCTCTCACGCTGATCCACACCCCCCCCAATACTGGACCCAGACAGGTTTTAACCTTGACCAATACTGTCCACGCAGCCACTGCATTCTCAACAACTCAAAAACAGTCTCCTGTATCTACATGTTCTGATGGTGTCCTGCTCTTAGCAGCCAAGTGGGGTGCTGCGACTAGCCAGACCTGTGTCTGAATCCATATGACACCACGCAAAGGCAAACGTCCAGGGCCTAAGGTCTTATTTTCATTTCCACTCACCCTCTGCACCTCAATTTCCTCATCAGCAGGGAAGACCCTTCCACTTCCTGGATTCACTCACAACCCTTGCTCAGTATGCACGCACTGTACTTGGTGAACACCCCATGAGTGGAGCAGGTACATCGGGTACCCAGGGAAGGGCTGGGCCTCTGGGCAGGGAGGAGTCCCATGTAGACAAGAAACATGTTCTTCCTAAGAATGTAGCTTAGCCGGGCATGGTGGCGCATGCCTTTAATCCCAGCACTCGGGAGGCAGAGGTAGGAGAATCGCCATGAGTTTGAGGCCACCCTGAGACTACATAGTGAATTCCAGGTCAGCCTGGGCCAGAGTGAGACCCTACCTCGCAAAACAAAACAAAAACAAACAAATAGAATGTAGCTTAGGCAGGGCCCTACTCCCCTGCTTGGCTTTGGAGAGGCAGGGACAGACATATCTCACCTGGACAGTCAGCAAGAGAGCAGTTGAAGGCTCCACCTTGGCATATGCTGGGAAGACACAAGCAACTGCTCAGATGTCCCTTGGTCCTCCTGCCCACCCCGTTCTCAACAGTCCTGTTGTCCACCCAGGGTCCCCTCCGCAGCCCTGGGCCCTCACCAGCGTGTGCAGTTCCAGGTGAGCACAGTCCCCGGGGGCAGCTCCTGGACTTGCTCTTCTAGGGACAAGGTGAGGCCCCAGGGCAGAGAAAGCTGGGTACAGGGGCAGGCAGTAGGGGACACACACGTGCCATCGTGCAGCAGCTAAGGTGGACAGATTCAGCTTCACTTCCATCCCTATGACATGTCTCTCTCCCTCCCACCCAGAAGTCAGAACCCAGCAGCCATACTCACCTGACCCACAGGGCAACCACAGCCGAGCTGGCAGGGTTTCCGTACACAGATGGTGCCAGGCTGCAAATGTGAGCAGAGGCTCGGGCACAAGTTGGCACAGGAACTGAGCACCCGGCCAGGGGGGCACTCTGGGGGAGCACACAGATAATGAAGTGGGAGTGTCCAGGGAAGAGTCTTTCCTTTCCTCCCCACCTGTCTGGACCAGCAGCCATGGAGGACTAGACTGACCAGGGTGGGAGATGGGCAAGGCGCTCACCAGGGCAGGGCTGCAGGTTACACTCTTGCCGTTGCTCCTTGTCCTGGCCTTGACATGGTGCCCCCCCGAAGCGCTCCTCACAGCTCCGATGGCGTTCCATAGTGCCCCCACCACAGGAAGCTGAGCATCTGCTCCAGGCTGACCAAGACCCCAGGAGTGGACACTCGAGGTGTGGACACATCAGGGACCCATTAGCACATGTGCTGTGGACAAGGGTGTGCACCACGGGCTCAGGCCCAGGTTGGGACAAACAGAGCTTTTACTCCCCAGCAGTGCCAATAGCCCCACGCCTCCTACCCAAAGCTCTGGGCCCAGTCCCAGTCAGAACAGCGTACCAGTTTTGGCAGTCCAGCTGGACCACCTCGTCTGGGACCAGCTCCCATGAGGCATTGGCACTGGGAAGGCCACAGCGGCAAGAGGAGATGGGCACACAGTGCCCATCTTGAACCAGCTGGCCAGGGGGACATCGGCAGCCTGCAGCGGCAAAGGGCAAACAAGATTTAGTGCTTGTGAAAGACAAGAAGGTAGAACAGGGTTGATTAGGGACAAGGAAGAAAAACAGCAACGAAGGAGGAGGAGGATGGGAGGAGAGGATAGGGAGAATACGATCAAATTACGCCAGATACATGTACAAGAATGTTACAGCTAAACCCATTATGTTGTACAATCAATAGATGCTAACAATTAAAAAAAAAAGACTCAGAGCCGGGTGTGGTGGCTCATGTCTTTAATCCCAGCACTCAGGAGGCAGAGGTAGGAGGATCACCATGAGTTTGAGGCCACCCTGAGACTACATAGCGAATTTCAGGTCAGCCTGGGTTAGAGTGAAACCCTATCTCAAAAAAAAAAAAAAAATTCAGCTGGGCCTGGTGGTATACACCTTAATCCCAGCACTTGGAAGGCAGAGGTAGGAGGATTGCCGTGAGTTTGAGGCCACCCTGAGACTATGTAGTGAATTCCAGGTAAGCCTGGGATAGAGCGAGACCTTCCTTGAAAAACAAAAAAACAAAAAAGAAAGAAAGAAAGAAAGAAAGAAAGAAAGAAAGAAAGAAAGAAGTTCAGCTGGTGTGTTGGCTCACTCCTAAAATCCCAGCACTTGAATGTTGAGGCATGCTGATCACCATGAGTTCAATGCCAGCCTGATCTACATACTGAGTTCAGGATAGCCTGGGCGAGAGAGTAAGACACTGCCTCAAAACAACAAAAAGAGACAGTGCTTACGGCAGCACTTACAGGGATGAGTCAGATGGCAGCCAGACTGGGTTCAAGGCATGGTTTCCACAATGTCCCCCACTAGCCATGCATGGGAGGCCCCCTTTGTGTTAGGACCACCCGATAACCTTTGTGACCACCTGTCAGCATCCTCCTGGATACAAGCGAGTCTTTAAAAAAAAAGTGTGTATAAGCCAGGGGTGGTGGCTCATGTCTTTAATCCCAGCACTCTGGAGGCAGAGGTAGGAGGATCGCTGTGAGTTCGAGACCACCCTGAGACTATGTAGTGAATTCCAGGTCAGTCTGGGCTAGAGTGAGACCCTACCTCAAACAAAAAATGTGTATTTGTGTGGTGTATGTACATGTCCGTATGTGTGTTTGTATATTGTATGTGCATGTACCTCTGTGCAGGTGTGTGTGCACGTGTGTGTGTGTGTGTGTGTGTGTGTGTGTGTGTGTGTGTGTGTAGCCAGAGTTTGGCATTGGTTGGCTTCCTCGCTCTCCACCTTATTTTACTGAGGTTGCGCCTGTCACTTCAATCCAGGGCTCCAGTTTGCCCCAGGGATTCCCACCTCCATGTCCTGGGCACTAAAACTACAGGAGGGTCTCCATGCCTCACCCAGCATTTGCACGGTAGCACTCCAGTTATGGTGGTCTGGCTGGAGCCAGTTTCCATGAGGCATTGACACTGGGGAGGCCACAGTGGAATTCCAGCCCTCACGCTTGTGAAACAAACTTTATCCACTGTGAGTAGTGTGGGTGCGTGATTTTCTTTTGCTCTTTAGCTCAGGCTGACCTTGAACTCTTGCCTTGGCCTCCCAAGTGTTGGGACTATGGATGTGAGCAGGTCTTGGCGGAAACTCGAGATGGGACTCAGATGCTGAAAGTGAGCCGAGGACTCACTTCTCGGCCCTATCATGATCAACGGTCTGAACTTCTCCCCACTCCACCCTTGCCCTGCACTTCCAGAATTCCCAGGCCAGCTACCTGGGCTGCAGGGTCCCTGCAGACACTGCACCCCATCCCAGAGGTCAGCACAGCTACGAGGGCACTGGTTGGCACAGCCAAAGGTGAACTTAGTGCCCCGGGCTTCACAGCTCTCTCCTGGAGTCCAGAAACAGAATCCCATGTTAAGGACGAGCCCTGGCACCCAAGTCATCATCCCGTGCCCCATTACAGATCTCCAGGGCAGACTCACTAACCCCTTTTAGTGGCTATTTCTAAAGTTCCAGCCACGCCCCCCTCTAGATGTTGCTATTTATAACGTCCTAGCCACCTAGCCCTCCTCCAGATGTTCGGGTGGTGGTTACCTGGGCAGGACCCCATATTGCAGCTTTCAGTCTGAGCCCACGGTCCCGGGCAGTGTCTTCCAGGGGCAGTTCCTGCCTCTCTCCAACGCAGCCGGAACCCCCCACTGCAGGGCAGCTGGCAGGAGCTCCAGGGCTCCCAAGGACTCCACTGGCAAAAGTCTAGGGAAGATGGAAGTTAGAGCTTTAGATCCTGCCTCCCTCTCTGTCTCCTACATCCACCTCAGCTACTTGGCTTTTAGCCCTGCAAACATGCCTTGAGGCGCCCAAGTTCCCTTCTTTCTATCTGCTACTGGGACCTCAAACTAGTAGGCCCCAGAAGGGTTAATAGATTGTCTAACTACTGACCACTGGAATGAATTTGTGTCCAGTCCCACCTGGCCACCACCTGCCTCTGGCATTCCAGGACCCTCCTGCCTGTTGGCCTGTCCCCCCCCCACCCCGTTTACCGTGGCAAGCCCCAGGGTCAGGGCAGAGGCGATGCTGGCTAAGGGGCATGGTGCAGAGCCCGGGGTCTCCAGCCCAGGGCCCCCCAGTCTCGGGGTCCAAGCAGAGGCGGTGCCGCTGCTGCTCTGAAGCCAGTAGAGGGACAGAGGTTGGAGGGAAGTCTGATGTTTCTGGAGGCCAGTGCCTCTCTAGAGCGATCCTGGAGGCAGGAGCCAAAGCACTTGGGGACAGGCAGGGCCCACAGGGTGACCACTCCGACCAGCCACTCAGAGGCAGAAGACCTAGGAAGGCAAGAGGTTTGTGCTCATCTCAGGAACCCTTCAACCGAGAGAGCGCTGTATGCAGGCGCAGGGCTCACGGTCACAACCAGTAAAGAGTAGCTACTAGGAAAAGCAGAGGGAAGTGTGCTGGTGGTGGTGGAGAATAGAATGCCATCTGGGATTGCCTTGACTCGAGCACTGAATATTCCACACCCTGGAAGGCTCCCACCCTCGGACAAACAGAGACAGATCGCCCAAAGGCCAGGCATACCTTCACACCCACGGCTGGTGCATTGCAGCTCTCCGTGCCAGCATTCACTGTGGGAGGAAGACATCACGGTGGACTTTGGGCAGCAGGCCCCAGCCTCGAGTTGGGGAGTGAGTGTCCTCTGATCTAGCCTGAGCTCTGAGTGCCCTGGAGCAAGACTAGGGAGCTGTAGGAATCCGGTACCTTGGGCTGGAGAGATGGCTTAGCGGTTAAGGTGTTTGCTTGCAAAACCTAATGACCCAGGTTCAATTCCCCAGTACCTATATAAAGCCGGATACACAAAGTCGCTTATGTGTCAGAAGTTCATTTGCAGTGGCTAGAGGCCCTGGTGTGCCCATTCTCTCTCTCTCTGCTTACAAATCAATAACTAAAAATATTTTTTTAAATCTGGTACCTTGGGGCTGGAGAGATGGCTTAGTGGTTAAGCGCTTGCCTGTGAAGCCTAAGGAGCCCTGTTCAAGGCTCAATTCCCCAGTACCCATGTAAGCCAGAGACACATCGGTGGTGCATGCGTCTGGGGTTCGTTTGCAGTGGCTAGAGGCCCTTGCGTGCCCATTTCTCTCCCCCCCTTTCTCTGTCTCTAATAAGTAAATAAAAATTTTTAAAAAACTTAAAAAAAACCTGGTACCTTGGGGTCACTTGTTCACAGGCTCAGCTGAGCTCTGCGGGGTCCCTCCTCCCCACACTTCTGGCCTCAGATTTCTTTTTTGTTTTGTTTTGTTTTTTTGGTTTTTTGAAGTAGGGTTTCTAGCCCAGGTTGACCTGGAATTCACGATGTAGTCTCAGGCTGGCTTTGAACTTGTGGTGATCCGATCTCTGCCTTGAAAGTGTTGGGATTAAAGGTGTGTACCACCAAGCCCAGCTGGCCTCGGACTCCTGCCTCCCTTTCCCCCATCACTCACCATTCCTTACAGCCCAGCTGCAGGTGCTCCCCAGGGACCAAGGTCACCCCAGCTCCCTCTCCTGAAGTATGCCAGCAGTTACACTGCTCTGGGGGAACACAGCCTCCAGCCTGCTCCAACAGCCCCTGTTCAGAGGCAGAGAAGGTTCAGAGCCACGTGATAACCACCGTTGCCCAAGGGCCCAGCACCATATGGGCCTCTAGCAGGGCTCATGCGTGTTGCCAGTGGGTGGAGCAGCGAACTGGACCTGGGCAGAGGCTCACAGCAAGGAAGGTTTGGAGAAGGTGGTGGTTCTACAGATATTGTGGAGAGGGTTGGCAGGAAAGAGGATCCCCTTCCCTGGCATCTCCCCAGCTCCTAGGCCTCACCTTGGGGCAGTAGCAGCCAGGCTGGCAGGGTGGCAAGTCCTGGCAGAGTCGAAGGCTCAGGTATGTGGCACAGAGTCCGGCACAGGGGGAGCCACAGGACTGGAACTCAAAGGGAGGTGGGCAGCTGTCCTCTGCACAGGGAGGGGGCAGAGTGGTAGAGGGACAGTCCAGGGACACCCTTCCCACCCTCAGCACATGCGGCACGGTCCCACTGAGGCTTCCAGCAGTCACCTGGTAAGAGTACAAGACTGCCCCTACCGGAAAGACTAGTGCTTCCTCCCCGCCCCCAAGCTGGCACCTGCTCAGCCTCAGGAAAGGGTTGATCGGGGTGCTGCACGGAGGAGGGACTGTGGGAGTCAGGGCCTGGTGCTCCAGGGATTGGCAGATGGGGACAGAGGGACAAGACGGGATAGATACTCAGCAAGACACACTTTCCCAGGGGACAGCTACAAGGGAAAGAGCTGCGGTGGGGCAGGCAACTGCAGAGTGGGAAAAGCTCAGTGAGTAGGCGTGGGCAGTGTAATTGAGGATGGGGTATGGGCACCACTGGGTGTCCAGAGCAGGGGTCAGTACAAACCCTAGGAAACTAGGCCGAGGTCCTGAGGACAGTGGGTCTGTCTCTGGCTCCCAGATCTCACCTGAGCAGTTGTTGATGGGGCACGGCCGGAAGTGACCATCCAGACGTGTGCAGGGGGGACCGTCCCCAGCCCGGCCAGGTGCTGGCCTCTGGTGTCGGTAGCGCTGCTGGACCAACACCTGGCATGAGCAGCGTGTCCAGCTGCTCCAGCTGCTCCACACGCAGTCCTCTAGGAACAGGCAGGAGCATCAGCTAGGCACCCCCAGCTTCTCCCCTGCACCCCAATCCCTGCAATGGCCAGAAAAGGGTAAGAAGGAAGAGCAGTGGGTTCTGAATGGCCCCGGTAGCTGGACTCCCTTTCACTGGTCAAGGTCACATTGGCAAAGACCTCTGAAGGGAGGAGAAGACCGGAAGACGAAAGGCATAGAGCACGTTGGTGGGAAGATATAGGGACATTTTGGAGAACTCGTCTGGGATGGGGGAAAACATCGTTTATTCCCAAAGTAAGAAAGCAGGGGCAGGGCGACCCTTCCCGGGCACACTCACCCAGGCAGGGCCCGGGGTAGCAGGCTTGAGTGTCCAGGTGTGGGAACGTGCCATTGCATGTAGGGTCTGCCCGGGCCATCAGGCAGGGGCAGGACCCAGAGCGGGAGGCTAGGCCTGAGCCACAGCTGTGAGAACAGGGTCCCCACGGGCCCCAGGAGCAGGTTTCCAGCAAACATGGCTGCTGCCCACAGCTCTGGGTCTGGGTGCTCGGACCCTGGCAGGGGCGGCCCCCACGCTGAGGGGCTGGTACTGCGCATGCTCGAAGGCGGACTTGGCTTCCACCTCCACAGGAGACAGGGCAGTCAGACCAGGGGGACCACAGCGTCCAGCCCGCAGGCTCTGTGGGAGGGCACAGGTGAGGTTAGCTGGGGAGAGGGCAGCAAAGCCACTAAGTTGGGGTGGTATCTTCAGGGCACAAAGGATGGCACTGGGTGTGTGCCAGGGGATACAGTTTAAGGCATGAGGCTAGTAGAGTGGGCTGAGATGGGGGGGGGGACAGGATGAACGCCAGACCTGCGCACTTTGTGTCTTCGCAGATCACACCTTCCGGGGTGCAGGAGCTGGGGAGAAGCTGGATTCAGAGACGCGCTCTCTGGGACTGTGGGGTGGGTTATCCTTCCCCGCTCTGCACTTACCACTGCTGGCACTCTCCTTGTAGCCAGCTGTCCCCCAGTGCACGGGAGCGGGCACCATGTAGGCACAGGGGTGGGCAAGGGAGTTGAGGGCAGGGCTGGCTCTGTGACTGTTCCTCCCGACACTCTGGGGCCCACGAGCCGGATGTGGAAGACCTAGGCAAGGACGCCAGAGGAGAGGCCAGCTAGCCAAGCCCTTTCATCACCCCTCTGGCTTCAAGAGGAAGCTGCAGGGTGGATATGAGAGAGGCTGAAGACCAGGACATTGGATGGAATAGTGACGGGTGCGCGTGGGGCTCAGAAGTGCCACATCAGAGGACACCCGCATGGAGAGTGCCCGCTCATCCACCAGCCCCATACCGGAAGCGGCTCTGCTGCCCTCCAGGCCCACACGAGTGGCTGCAGGGACTCCAGGCAGACCAGCGGCTCCAGGCACAGTGAATAGGAGGTGGACAAGGCTGTGCAGTGCAGGATAGCTGCCCAGCCCGACAGGAGCAGTTGTTGCAGGCATCCTGATGCTGGCTCCCTGGGGCCCAGCTGCGCCCCCCAGCATCTGTGCATTCACAGTGTCCAACTGGCACACAGCCACCATCCTGCTCCAGAGACCCTGGGAGGAAACGGCCCTCAAAGGCTGGTGCTGGTGCCCAGGCACCACCTGCCTTTGCAAGGATCCATCCTAAAGAGCCTGAAGGGGGCCTGGAGACATGGCTTAGTGGTTAAGGCACCTGCCTGCCAGGCCTAAGAATGCCTGTTAGATTCTCCAGGTCCCCTGTTTAGCCAGATGCAGTGACGCAAGGGTGCAATACCGCACTTGCCCACAAGGGGGCATCTGGAGTTCGTTCACAGCAGCTGAGAGGCTGCTGGCACGCCCATTCTCTGTCTCTCTCTCTCTTTCTTTCTTTCTCTCTCTCTCTCTCTCAAAAAAAAAAAAAAAAAAAAAAAAGAGCTTAAAGGACCTTCCCTGGTCACATACCTTCAGAGCAGCGACACCCTGGCTGGCAGGCCTGACCTTCCTGACACACGACTCCCTCCTGCAGGTCTGAGCAGCGGCGGGGGCAGCGGTTGGCACAGCTCACTAGCTCCATGGCTGCTGGGCAGCCTTCCTCTGGAAGGAGGAGGAAAGGACCAGCATTAGAGAACCTGGAACCCCAGGATCCCTCGGGGCTCAGAACCCCTCTCATTTCAGCATGTGCTGAGCCCTGAAGGTGAGTGTTCTACTGGGGACTCCCAGAGGCTCTAAGGCTCAACCCTTTTCCTTGTCTTGGTGCCCGCAGAAACAAGGGGGACTTGGGGAATCAATCAACTTCAATGCCCTCTCACCTCTCAGAAGCTAGCTGGGTGCCTAATAAGTGTTTATTAGTTGGACTCAATGTGTGCATCTCAGAAACCACCATTCCCACCTTGTGGCTAGTGGCACTGGGCTGGAGGGGCATGGCAACAGGCAGTGAGTGGAGAACTCCTCTCACGGGAGGAGGTGGGCCCCAGAGGAGCTGAGGTAGGTCCATGGGGCTGAGAAGTTTGGGAGAAGCAACTAAAGGAAGGGCTGAAGCTGGGCAGGGGAGGAGAAGGAAGCCAGGCTCAGCTGCCAGCCTTCAGTGCACCCCTGGAAGGACCAGGCCCACTCAACACCATCCTCAAACCCCAGGCAGCCTTGACCCAGCTGGATGATTCCCCAGCAGTTAGAGGGTGGGGAAAGCTGAGAATGACTTCCAGACTAGGCAGGTGACAGATCTTGACAGCTCATCCCCGAGCTACACAGGACCCACCCAGAAACACACGGGAAGCCCTTGCCCAGAGCCCCAATCTAGCCATCTTCTTTGAAGGTCTCGGTTTTCCTAAGTGGCCAGCAAGGGAATAGCCTGTCTCCTTTTCTTTTTATTTCCCTTTCTTTCTTTCTTTCTCTCTTTCTCTCTTTCTCTCTTTTTCTTTCTTTTCTCTCTCTCTCTTTCTTTTTTTGGAGAGAGACACAAAGAGAGACAGAGAGCGAGTGAGAGGAAGACAGAGATGGGCGTGCCAGCAGCCTCTCAGCTACTGTGAACGATGCGTGCGCCCCTTGTGGTCAAGTGCGGCATTGCACCCTTGCGTCACTTTGCATCTGGCTAAACGTGGGACCTGGAGATTGGAACTGCTGGAGATTGGAACCAGTGTTCTTAGGCTTAGGAGGCAGGTGCCTTAACCGCTAAGCCACCTCTCTAGCCCGTCTCCTTTTCTATCCCATGGTGTTGTGGGGATGAAGATAGGGTGGGGTGGAGAGGGTTTTAGGGAACATGCCACTTCCATACCACATGGCATGGGATTGCAGAGACGGGCATGGTGCCTCTCCCCACACAGGGGGTACCCCCGTTCTTGGGTGGTGGGCTTGAGCAGCTTCGGCTCCTCAGGGATCGGCCACCTCCACAGCTGCGATCACACCAGGACCAGGGGCTCCAGCGTGACCAGCCCCCGGGCACTGTGTCAGAAAGAGAACGGCTTCATCAGCGGTCAGCTCAGGCAGAGGGCCCGACAGTATCCCAGGAGCCTTGGCTCTGCTCTGGTAGGAGAGGTGGACATGGCATGATAGCTATGGATGGGCAGCCCGGGTGCCCAGAGTCCCCTTACCTGGGCAAGCATGCAGGTTGCAGAAACGGCGTTCCTGATACGCAGTGAGGATATCAGGGCACCAGTGTCCACCGGGCCCTGGGGGGTGGTATGCGCGTAGACGGCGCTGCTGTCCCACTCCGCAGCTTCGGGAGCAGGGCTCCCATGGGGCCCAGGAGGTCCAGGAGCAGTTTCTTGGCCTGCAGCCAGCCCCGGAGCACAGGGGCAACCCTGCAGGATGAAGCAGACGTGGAGCCAGTAGAACCTGCCCCAGGCTTTTCTCACTGCCCCAGACTTTTCTCCCTGGCCCTGGCTTTTCTCCCTGGCCCTGGCTTTTCTCCCTGGCCCTGGCTTTTCTCTCTGGCCCTGGCTTTTCTCCCTGGCCCTGGCTTTTCTCCCTGGCCCAGCTCAAGTGCAGACTTCCTCCACCCGGACAACTGTGACCTCATCCACATTCTCAGGGTCTTGTTCAGGATCAGATGCTGATGGATTTGGCTTTGACAATTAAGACTTCGTGTCCCTTCAAGGTGGCACATGTGTCTGGAGTTCGTTTGCAGTGGCTGGAGGCCCTGGTACACGCATTCCCTCTCTCTCTTTCTCTACCTCTCTCTCAAATAAACAAATAAGGGCTGGAGAGATAGCTTAGCGGTTAAAGCACTTGCCTGCAAAGCCTAAAGACCCATTTCAACTCTCCAGATCCCACCTAAGCCAGATGCACAAAGGTGAGGCAAACACAAGGTCACACAAGCCCACCAGGCAGCATAAGCATCTGGAGTTCGACTGCAGAGGCTGAGGCCCTGCAGCATCAATTCTCTCTCCCTGTCTCTCTAAAAAAAAAAAAAATAAGCTGGGCATGGTGGTGCATGCTTTTAATCCCAGCAATAAGGAGGCAGAGGTAGGAGGATTGCCATGAGTTTGAGGCCACCCTAAAACTACATAGTGAATTTCAGGTCAGCCTTGGCTAAGCAAGACCCTACCTTGAAGAACCCCAAAAATAAAATAAAATTAAATAAATAAAATAAAATAAAATAAAGGCCTGGAGATATGGCTTGGCTGTGAAGGCGTCTGCCTGCAAAGCCTAAGGACCCTGGTTTGATTCTCCAGGACCTACGTAAGCCAGATGCACTAGGGGTGTGCATGCAGCTAGAGTTTGTTTGCAGTGGCTAGAGGCCCTGGCTTGCCCATTCTTTCTCTTTCTCTCTGCCTCTTTCTCTCTCTCAAATAAATAAGTAAATAAAAGTTTAACAAATGAATAAATAAGCCGGGCGTGGTGGCGCATGCCTTTAATCCCAGCATTTGGGAGGCAGAGGTAGGAGGATCGCCATGAGTTCAAGGCCATCCTGAGACTACATAGTGAATTCTAGGTCAGCCTGGGCTAGAGCAAAACCCTACTTCGAAAAACCAAAAAATAAAAAATAAAAATAAATAAATGCAATTAAAAAATACTTTGTGCCTTTTTCCTCATAGGAGATAGAAATCTCTGACTCAGTGCTGCTGAGGGATCGGGGTGTGACTTGCAAGGAGTTGCTCAGCACATACATGCATGAGGACCAAGGGACCTTGTAGGGGTTGGCAGGACTCCCAGCAGCTGCTGGGGTTGGCAGAAGGCTCATGGCCTGGAGTCAGGCACTGATCTGCGATTAGACGTCAGCATGAGAGATCAGTAACTGCTCGGGGCGATGGACATCATGGGAAATGGTCTGGGCTTTGAACAAGTTGGTTGGGGGCTATGCTTAGGCGCTGAGGTTGAACCCAGAAAACACACCTGCGCATGAGGGCAGGTTGCAGGGGCGCTCCTGCGAGCGGTCTCCCCCTGTGCAGTTGGCCAGGCAGAGGCGTGTACGGCTGCGCCATGCAGGCTGAGCAGGGTCTGTGCAGGTGTGGGAGCAGGGGGACCACGGCGACCACGGGCCCCAGCCACCTGTGGGCAGGAGGGAGGAAGAAGGGAGGGCGTGCACCTCCTGACAAATCATTCAGGCCACTCCAGGAAGCAGCGCTGTTGAAGGAGGCCCAGGGCTTGCTCCTCCAAATGGGAGGACACGTGGGAGAGGCACAGGGATGCTTGAACTACCTGGAAGACTTGTCACTGGCTCCATAGTGGATCCTGCAGCCCCTGTGTCAAAGGAGACCCTCTTTAGAAAATTTTCCACTTCTACACTGCACCAGGACCACACCTGAGGCTGCTGAGCAGTGCCTCAAGCTGCTGCAAACTAGCCAGCCCCTTCTTCACCTTGAATGTCTCCCATGGATGTTCCAGGCTCAGGTCCAAGACCTTTGCCCAAGCTGTTCCTGCTACCTGGCATCCCTACCTTCATCAGAGCTCGCTCAATCCCTCAAAACCCTTCAGAGGGCTGGAGAGATGGCTGAGTGGTTAAGGCGCTTGCCTGAGAAGCCTAAGGACCATGTTTGACTCTCCAGATCCCACATTAGCCAGATGCACAAACATGAAGCAAGCACAAGGTTGCATAAGCCCGCTGGGTGGCACAAGCATCTGGAGTTCATTTTCAGTGGCTGAGGCCCTATCATACCAATTCCCTCTCTCTCTCTCTCTCTCTCTAAAAAAAAATAAAAACAGTGCTGGGTGTGGTGGTGCATGCCTTTAATCCCAGCACTTGGGAGGCAGAGGGAGGAGGATCACCATGAGTTTGAGGCCACCCTGAGAGTACAGAGTGAGTTCCAGGTGAGCTTGGGCTAGAGTGAAACCCTACCTCGAAAATCGTCCCCCCCCAAAAAAAATAATAATAAAATAAAACAAAATTAAATTAAAAACTTAATTGAATTAAATTAATTAGAGACAGCCTCTTCTGGACAGCTGTCCTGGACTAGCCCTCCTAAGAGAACTCCTTTCCATCTGTTTTCCACAACACGCTCACCTTCCTTCAGGGTTCAGCACAGGCTGAAATGGGTTATCTGAGCCCCTGGCTTCCAACATCAACATCTTCAACCCCCTCCCACACCCTCAACGCAACACGCCTAAACTGGGAGTAATCTGGAAAAGTGGCCAGAGGTGCTGGCTGGAGTACCCCAGGAGAAGTGTAGAGATGATCCTGAGATGGCCACAGGGAGGGACAGACAGGAGGGAACAAGGGACCATGTGAACCAGATTTGTCGGGTCAGGTGGAGGCCTCCCTGCTTTCCTTACCCGGGCAGTCTGGGCTGGGACAGTATTCAAGGTCCTGAGAGGGCCCATGGCAGCCCAGGCCACCAGGAGCAGGTGTGGGGTGCACACACTGGCGAGTGCGGGTGCGGGTACCCAGCCCACCGCAGGAACGGGAGCACGGGCCCCACGTGCCCCAGGGACCGAAACTGCCACGGGACCCAGAGCAGTCTTCCATGGAGCAAGACAGCTTTCCATGTGCACAGGAGCTGGGAAGAGGATGCAGGTCTGAGAGGCAGGGTAGGGTGGCTGGGAAGCAGGGTCTGGGGCCCACAGGGTGAAGAGCCACAGCGAGGTGGGGGCAGGTCTATCTGTCCCCACGCTCTAGTCTTCTCCCTCAGCACCTCCCCACATGTTCCAGGCTAGCTTCCATCCTCGGTGGACTTCTCACCAGTTGTGGCAGCCTGCTTGAAGTGTCTGGCCGGGGCCCAGCTCATCTCCAGGTCTAAGGGTCCGACCTTCCTCTCCTAGAAAGGCTGGGTGGGCCCCAGGGGCAGTGTTGGTGAGGCCCAGCTCCTGCATCACCAAGGCTGTCAGGGCACAGGGGCACTCCTGGGTGTAGAGGGGGAGGGGCCAGTGAAGCCACACACAAAGCTGCCAACCAAGCACCTGTGTACAGCCTCTGAAGAGAATGAAGGAATGAGGGCATGAGGGCCCCCCAAGGACATTCAGCTTCATTCCTCCGTTCTAGTGGGCTGGTCTGCGTGAGGGACATAAATGGCCTACAAGAGGCAGGAGGGTGTGGACCTGGCCCACTTGGAGGGACGTAAGCAAGCATCAACAGGGACTCTGAGCGGAGAGACTGGTGGAGGCAGGAAGAGCCTCAGCCAGGAGCTAGAAGAATCTGGATGTCTGAGCCCAACTCAGGTACCCCGTGTCTGTGTGACCTTGGTGTGTCCCTTCCTCTCTGACTTAGTGTCATCATCTCTATGCCAAGGACATGGGACCAGGCGGCTGCTCAGGTCTCTTCTGGCCATGGCATTCCGAAACTGGCTGGCGGAGGATGAACAAAGGAATCCCCCGTGTAGCATAGAGGTTACCCGCCTGCCGCCTGTCACCATAGCTGGAGAGGGGCAGAATGGAGGCATGAGGGCACTTCCCCCGAGGGGACAAGGCATGGAAGAGAGGGGTGGTGAAGACCCATGGCTTTTTAAAAATTTTTTAAAAAGATTTGTATTTATTTATTTATTAGAGGCACAGAGAGGGGAAAAGAGAGAGAGAGAGAGAGAGAATGGGCATGCCAGGGCCTCTAGCCACTGCAAACGAACTCCAGACACATGTGCCACCACGTGCATCTGGCTTACGTGGGACCCAGAGAGTCGAACCTGGGTCCTTAGGTTTCACAGGCACACTCCTTAACCACTAAGCCACCTCTCCAGCCCAAGACCCATGGCTTTTGTAGTGGAGGATGAGCAAGGCTGAGCTGGTGCTCTGGGGTAGCCATGAGGGAATGCTGGGTGTTAAAATCAGGAGGATGCAGAGCAGCATCAGACTGGGGCAGTGTCAAAACAGGTGGTGACAGTTTAGCTCTGTGATTGACATGATTAGGTCTAGAATCATCTGGGATACAACTCTCGGGCCATGTGCTGAGTTCCCAGACTGAATAAAGAGGAGAAAGCTAGGGCTGGAGAGATGGCTTAGTGGTTAAGGTACTTCCCTACAAAGCCAGAGAACCCAGGTTCAATTCCCCAGGACCTATGTAAGCCCAGATGCACAAGGTGACGCATGCATCTGGAGTTTGATTGCACAGAAGCTAGAGGCTCTGGTGTGCCCATTCTCTCTCACCTGCCTCTTTCTCTCTCTCCCTCTCTCTCCCCCTCTATCAAATACATAAATGAATTTTTTAAATTTAAATTTATTTATTTGAGAGAGAGAGAGCGAATGGGTGCACCAGGGCCTTCAGCCACTGCAAATGAACTCCAGGGTCCTGGGGAATAGAACGGAGGTCCTTTGGCTTTGCAGGCAAACACCTTAACCACTAAGCCATCTTCTCCAGCCCCCATAAACGAAATTTTTTAAATTTATTTTTATTTATTTGAGAGAGAGAGACAGAATTAGGCAGGTAGAGAGAGAGAATGGGCACGCAAACGAACTCCAGATGCATATGCCCCCTTGTGCATCTGGCTTACGTGGGTCCTGGAGAATAGAGCCTTGAACCGGGGTCCTTAGGCTTCACAGGCAAGCGTTTAACCACTAAGCCATCTCTCCAGCCCATAAATGAGCTTTTTAAAGGGAGAAAGCTAGCTGAGCATTCAGCTTTCATCGCTCTCTATCTCCTTACAGCAATGCAACGTGACCAACTGACTCACTCCGGTTGCCGTGCCTTCCCGGCCTCACACTGTGAGCCAAGATCAACTCTTCCTGCTGTAAGTTGCTTTTGCCAAGTACTTTGTCAAAGCAATGAGTCAAGTAACTAACCCGCTCTTGCAGGCGACTATGAGCTGGAAATGGCAGCCAGGAGACGAGCTGGGAGGAACATGGGCCCAAGCACTGCCCCTGGGTGACAGGTGGTCCTCAGTCCCCAGGAACTAGGGACACCTGGGAGGCTGCCCTGCCTGTCTCTCCCACCTTGGCTCTCCTAATCTGCCTGTCCCAATGTCAACAGCAAAAGACTCCAGATGGCCACAGGGGCCCATGTGCTGTCTAGGGACACATGATGAAGGGGCTTATCCAAGACGTCACCGACTCCTCCCTCCCAGGGAGGGAGGACAGGTCCCCAAGCTTCTGGCCAGCTGAGTTCTCACCTGGACACAGGCCAATTGGTGTTGGAAGGTGCCCTCCGGACAGTGGCAACCCTCCTCACAGCCTTCAGAAAAGCAGGCCACCTGCCCTGTGATGTGAGAGCAGGAGAAAGGGCATCCTTCTCCGGGCTGGCATTCACGGTACAGTCGGCCGGCTGGACAGCCTGCCTCTGAGGCAATGCACGAGTCAGTGTCCGGCTCTGACCACCCGCCCCCTCTCCCGCCCCCCACCTTCCTCTGCACTCATCTTTTCTTTTTTTTTGTTTTTCGAGGTAAGGTTTCACTCTGGCCTAGGCTGACCTGGAATTAACTATGTAGTCTCAGGGTGGCCTCGAACTCACGGCAATCCTCCTACCTCTGCCTCCCAAGTGCTGGGATTAAAGGCGTGCGCCACCACGCCCAGCTCTGCACTCATCTTTTCTATGATCTGAAAGTCACAGTGCTCCCCACCCCCCGACTGTTCCCTTCTTCACTGGCTGGGGAAGGGTACTGGGGAGACAGGGAGGGAGGGAGACAGACAGGCAGGGAGGGAAGGAGGAAGGGAAGGAGGGATCTCAGGGCACTCAGAATCAGAGAGAAAAAGCTTGCTGAGAGAAAGAAGGGCTGTCCAGGCGGAGGCTGTCTGGGCTCACCTCTGCAGACCTGGGTGTGACAGGTGCGGCTCTGTCTGGCCAGCCCTGGGCATGGGGGTCGGGCACAGTGCCGGGTGCGCAGCTGTTCCCCTCCTCCACAGGAAACACTGCACTCCTGCCAGGGGCCCCAGGAGCTCCACATACCAGGACCAGGGCAGCCGGGCACCTCGTGACACTGCAGGGTGCCTGCCATACAGGTGCTGGGGACCAGGGAAGAGGTTTCGATGGCAGGGCTTGGCCCATTTTCCTGAGGGCACCACTGACCCTTTGCTTACCAGTTGTCACACGGCCCAATCACCACCTCTCCGGGTTCCAGGCTTTCCCAGGAGCTGAGCTGGGAACCCGCTGACCGGCTCTGGTTCTCGGGAATCCCTGAAGGGCACAGAAGGCGTGAAGGTGGAGACTCCTGACAGCATGGCAACCCCCAACAGGCCCTCATCCTACACCCCTGCCATCCAGCACTCCATGGCCCAGCGCCCACGGCCAGAAAGGAGACGGGAACTCCAATATGGAGCTGGCCTGGAGATAGAAGATGCAGGGTTTCAGGTTCCCATCATGCAACCAGGGCCTGGGCCCCAAGGGCAGAGGTACAGGAGCCAGACAGAGTGATGCAGTAAGAATGCTCAGAGGGCTGCTGGACAAGAGCAATGGGGGAGGGGAAGGGAGTGGAGGGACTGACCCATGGCTCCAGGCTGGAATTGGCAGCGGCAGTGGGCCGGGAGCACACAGAGTCCGTCCTGGAAAAGCAGGCCTGGGGGACACCCACAGCTGGGCTGACAGCCCGCCAACCCTGTCTGGCATACACTGCCAGGGGACAGGTCCTGGCAGGAGCGGGGACAAAGCTGCCCACAGGGCATCAGATTCTGGCCACCTCCACAGTCTAGGGCAAGAAGGAAGTACAAATGAGTTGTGGAATGCCTTGTCCATTCTTCCTGTCTTCTGCCACTTGGCCAAAGACAATGGCCAGTGGCTCGAGGGCTATCTTTTGCACAGAGTGGTACACGTGAGTGCGTAGAAGTCAAAGGTCAGAGCCAGTGTCTCCCTGGACCTAAAAGGGTCCTCCAAGCCCCCTCACCCCAATGAGCCCTCACCTGTGCACTGAGTGGAATTGTCCTGACAAGGGCGACTCTGCTCGTGACCCCCAGGGCAGGGCCTGCCTCCATCAGACACAGGGGGCTGGTTACATGCCCGGCTCCTAAGGGACTGTCCCAGGCAGGCATCACAAGGAGTCCATGGCCCCCATGAGCCCCAGGCTCCGTCCACTGCACCAGGGAGACAGAATCATCAGTCTTAGGAGGCCCAGAAGGCCTTGAGGTATTGGGGTTGGAGCAGAGGGTTGGGGTGTCTGAGGGAGGGGAACAGGCCTCATAGGAGCAGCACACCTGGGCAGGTCGTGGGGTTGGGGCAGGCCTCCTTCTGATGCTGGGCCCCTGCTTCATCTAGGTCCCCAGGGCATGGAGCACCCCCGTGCTGAGGAGCAGGGCAGGTGCAGGCCCTGGAGCGGGTCCTCATGTGGCCCCTGCAGGGCTGGGAGCATGCTGTCCACTCCGACCACGGGCACCAGCTTCCAGGCACTTTTAGAAGTAGGGTAGGCACCAAATACATTCTAGTCAATCCCTTCCCCAGTCCCAAGTCCCTCTGATCCCAGGGCCACTCTCATCGCCACCCCCAGTGGCCCATACCTGGGCAGGGCAGGTCCGTGCAGTTGAGCCTCCCCTCCATACAGGTGCTGGGCAGGTGCAGGACCCGGGGGAAGAGATGGCAGCTTACTGTGGCTTGGGCCCCCATGAAGCCACTTCCCCTCCCCTTTTCCCAAGGTCTTGATCTGTGCTCCCTTTCCTACTGTCCAACTCCCCCCAAAGCCTTCTCCCTATCCCAGCAGTTGGCCTTTTGGGGTGTCACAGCTTTTGTGCTGTACTGGGGAGTGATTGCGGAAAACCAGCAGCAGTGTGACGATGGGCGGGAAACAATGTCCCGTCTGTTGCTCGCCCAGCCCAGCTGCCCTCTTGTCTAGTCCTCAGCAGATACATGGAGCTGGCTGCCTCAGTTTCCCCACCCGACGACAGGGATAATGGGGCCTGCCCTGCATCTTGTCCTGCATGTTGGAGTCACAGGGGTTCTAATTGTTTGAGGCCAGAGCTCAGGTGCACAGGTGCCAGGCAAGCACTCCTAAGGGCACCATCCCTGCTCCTGTCACAGCTGCCAGCACGGTCTCTCACCAGTGGTTGCAGCCATCGGGCTTCACCAGCTGAGTGCCTGGAAGGTGTCGCTTCCCAGTCAGCAGATCCAGGCAGCCACAGTGGCCTGGCTGCACACAAATGGCCCCATCGGCACTAAGCACTTTGCCTCGGGGACAGTAGCAGCCGGGCTGGCAGTGCCATACACAGTGCTGGGGAGAAAGCAAGGAAAGGAGGTTCTGATCAGTAGGACCAGAGCAAAGGGCAGCCAGCCTGCTTTGGCTCTGTTGTAGACTGAAGCCCATGTCCTCGCTTGTCCCCACCAGGCCTGGGGAGAGAGCAAGAAAAGGAGGTTCCAGTCAGGAGGAAGCAGGACCTGAGGGATGGTGGCAGGCCAGAAGGAGAGGAACATGTGATCCCCTAAGCTCAGAGACTTTCCACGTCAAACAATTGAAAATATTCATTTACTTGCAAGGAGAGACAGAGGGGATGAGTGCACCGGGACCCATCGCACTGCCACGGTAAATGATCTCCAGATGTGTCTCTTAGTGCATCTGGCTTTATGTGGACACCGGGAGATGGAACCCAGGCCATCAGGCTTTGCAAGCAAGCACCTTGAGCCACTGAGCCACCTCTCTAGCCCCCTGCCATGTAGTTTTGCAGAGAAGTGCAGGAAGAAAACTAGCCAAGCACTATCTAACACTCAGAAAGGGACGGGAGGGAGAGGCCTACAGAAAACAGATGTGCTCCCCTGGAACGTATCTAGAACCTGGGGCCCAATACATGGAAATCCCTAATGCCTAAGATGGGCAAGTTCAGTGGGGAAGCTGCACTGGTGAGCTGGGAACAGAGGCATGTCCGGACCTCCCTCAAACTCAGGGAGCGCAGGCTGCAGAAAGCTAGCTGGCACTGGATGACACCTGGGAAAGAGCTGGAGGCAGCTGGGGAGGCTGAGGCAGGCTTCTGTGGAGACAGTGATGTCCTGGGTGAATCCTCTTGCTCCTCCTCCTCCTCCCTCGCCTGTCTGAAGCCACCCCTGACCTCTAATCCGTGACTCCCCACACTGGGGCCAAGCACCATGTTCATTTCCACAGCTCTTATCACGTGGTCAATTCATGTCTGTCTCCTCCCCGATGCTGAAAGTGGGATCATGGACAGAGACCCTGTGTGTGTCCACTGTACCCTGTAAGCTCTCAGTGAATACACACATAAGTGCATAAATGTATGCACGTATGCGCACGCACACACACACACACACACGGGGTGGGGGGGAGAGTGCCAAGATCTATACACCAAAATGTTTATGACACTTAATGACTCCAACATCCCCATGTTTGTAATAATGTTTTTGTCTGTTTTTGTTTTTTAACTTTGTTTTTATTATCCACTATTTTAAAAAAACACTTATCTATTTATTTATCTATCTGAGAGAGAGAAGGAGAGAAAGAGGCAGATAGAGAGAAAGAGAAAGAAAGAGAGAATGGGCATGCCAGGGGCTCTAGCCACTGCAAATGAACTCCAGACATATGCGCCCCCTTGTGCAGCTGGCTAACATGGGTCCTGGAGAATTGAACCAGAGTCCTTAGGCTTGGCAGGCAAATGCCTTAACCACTAAGCCATTTCCCCAGCCCACCCCCATTTTTTTCAGCTAGGGTTTTACTCTAGCTCAGGCTGACCTGGAATTCCCTATGTAGTCTCAGGCTGACCTTGAACTCATGGCGACCCTCCTACCTCTGCCTCCAGAGTGCATATGGACGACTTCCATAAAATATAAACACTACACCATGATCATAATCTCCTCCTACTTTGCCCCCTCCCCAATTCCCCCTCCCCAAATCTTCCTACTTTCCAACTCGTCTCTCTTCTATTGTGATGTCATTGATCCCCCTCCTGTTGTATAGGTGGACTAATATTTCATTCATTAAAACGTTGGCTATACTGAAGCCAAGAACTGCTGTGGTAAGGCTGGCTCTCTGAACAACAAAGGGCAGCCAGCCCATGTCCTCGCTTGTCCCCACCAGGCCTGTGTCCCAGTGCCAGGCAGGAAGATGTCATGAGGCCAAAACCATACCGTGTCTCCCACAAGGTGACTCTTTGGTCATCTGAACCAGAGGTAAAGGTGTGGGTGCTGAGGGAGCCCAGACTCACCACAAGGTCATCACAGGAGCGGGGGCACGGAGGGCCACAGGGGCTGTACTCGGCCCCTTCAATGGAACTACAGTTGGTCACTGCAAGGAAGCTGGGATGAGCCTCCCAGGTGTGTGTTTCCCCAGCCCCTCCCCCTCTGCTCCCAGGCTCCCCCACCCCCAGCAGTTACCTGCACATGGCCAAGGCTGGCAGACCTCCCCCTGGGCCCGAGGCCCCTCACAGAAATTCCCAAGGCCCTGGGGTGGTGGCTGATCACAGGCTCGGGTCCGGCTCCTCAGGCCTCCTCCACAGCTGCGACTACAGCTGGACCAGGGTCCCCAGGGACTCCAGCCCCCTGCTCCTGAGGACAAAGCAAAGGAAGGAGAGTAGAAGGATTGTGTGTCGAGGAAGGGAGTCAGAGGCAGCTGGTGCAAAGCCTCAGTTCCCTCCCCCAGGGACAGAGAGGGTTACTCACTGTCACACCCTGGCAGGAGGCACGGCTCTTCCTCAGCTTCAGGGCCTGGACAGAGTGGTGCAGGGTAGGCTGTTGGGGGTGGCAGCAGAGTCTGGCTGGAGGGTGCCACCCTGGAGGGCCTGGTACAGAAGCGGTGCCGATGACGTCGGGCAGGACCGCAGGATGCTGAGCATTCACTCCATGGGGTCCAGGGTGACCATGCAGGCTGGCCTTGGGGTGAATGGGAGGCCGTGAAGCGGCTGGGAGGAGATGGGACACCTGGCTCCTGCCCCACCTTTCCTGAGGCCGGCCTCCTCCCCTAGCCCAGGCCCATTGCTGCCCAGGGAGGAGATGGGGGAATGAACGTCAAGAGCTAGGGGACCCTTTCTCATTGCTCACAAGGCCAAGAGCTGCAGTTGGTGATGAGTCCAGAGACACAGGAACTGTGCGGGAAAGAACAGGAGGGAGCAGCCTTAGGGGCTGCAAGGTGCCCCACATCTTTAACCCGAGCTCTGGCTCCCAGGACCTGCAAACGTGACCTAATTTGGACGTAGGGTCTTTCCAGAGACGACAGAGTTGTTAGGAGCTCTAGTCCAGTGTGACCCATGTTCTTATAAGAAGAGGGGATTTGGGGCTGGAGAGATGGCTCAGCAGTTAAGGCACATGCCTACGAAGCCTAAGGACCCAGGTTCGATCCTCCAGGTCCCACGTAAGCCAGATGCACATGGTGGCACATGCGTCTGGAGTTCGTATGCAGTGGCTAGAGACCCTGGCGTGCCCATTCTCACTTTCTCTCTCTCCCTCTCTCTGTCTCTAATAAATAAATAAATAAATAAAAAATAAATTTTTAAAAAAAGAAGAGGGGATTTGGACTCTGGTCTGGACAGAGGGATGGTGGGAGACACAGGGAGAAGATGGCCATGTGTGAGCTAGAAAAGTCCCAGAGTGCCAGCAAAATGCCAGGGAAGGAGAGAAGCTGAGACAGATTCTCCCTCACAGCCTCAGAAAGAGCCAGCTTGGCAGACGCCTTGAACCGGGGACCTTTGTGCCCCCCAGCACTGTGAAGAACAGGACTGCCCCCTCCCCCTGCATGTGTACACGGATGCATGTGCATGCGTGCCTGTATGCATATTCACTTTGTTGACGCAGTCACAGACACCAACACAGGTGGGAACAGGTGATTAGCTGTGTGCATGTTGCAGGAGATGGAAGCAGGGCACGTTCTAGGCCCATGTGCTACCACGGAGCTGCATCCTGAGCCCAGGGGTGGGGAGGGACACCAATGGGGATGGGTGACTTGAGGGGCACAGAGAGGTCCAGATGAAAGACTGGACAGTTGTGCCCGTGGGGGAGGGCATCTCTGTGGCTCCTGTGGTTGACTGGAGGAGGGCCGTCTGTAGGGCAGCGCAGGGGGTCATGGAGGTGGCCCTGGGAGTCTCACCAATTCTCACACGGATGAAACACAGCACTGTTTGGAAGGTGGAGGCGCCCCCTGTGGGTGCAGGGGCAGTCCTGGGACGGTACACACACGCCGTTCTAGAAGTGAAAGCACTCTGTCATCCCTGGCTCCAAGCCCGCTCTCTGCCAATCAGAGCCAGCACTCGGGCCTCCTCCAGCACCACCCAGGCCCCTCCACAAACAGCTCTCCCCAGTCTCCTCCTGCTGAGCAAAAGCAAGCCGTTCAGCTGTGGAGCACACAGGACACAGACCCTCCCACCACCACTTTCTAGAAGAAAATGATCATCTTCCATTGTGGGACATGAGACGGAATTGTCAGATGAAACCAGCTACGTATAAGACTGTTCCATATTCACTATGTGATTTGTACAGCAACAGAGATGACACCCTGGTTTTGAGCAAGAACCAGCTCGTGACCCCCCGGTGCACCTCACTCATCACTTCCTCCCTGCAGGATAGCCCGGTCTAAGACTGAGCACACAGTAGGTGCTCAGTATATAGTTGGAGGTCGATAACAGCACACAGTAGGTGCTCAGTACATAGTTGGAGGTTGATAACAGCACACAGTCCTTGAATAGGGCCAAGTCATAAAACGTTTTTAGACTTATGACCTTTTTTTTTTGCAAAATATTTTTTTTTATGGGCTGGAGAGATGGCTTAGTGGTTAAGGCATTTGCCTGTGAAGCCAAAGGACCCAGGTTCGATTCCCCAGGACCCAAATAAGCCAGATACACAAGGGGCACATGCATCTGGAGTTCATTTGCAGTGGCTAAAGGCCCTGGCATGCTCATTCACTCTCTATCTCTCTTCTCTCTCTGCTTGCAAGTAAATTATATATATATATATACATACATACATATATGTATCTTATTTGCAAGAAAAGACAGAAAGAAAGAGAAATAGAGGGAGAATGGGCATGCCAGGACCTCTTGCTGCTACAAACTCCAGATATGTCACTTTGTGCATCTGGCTTTATGTGGGTACTGGGGAATCAACCCTGAGCCATTAGGCTTTGCAAGCAAATACCTTTAACTGCAGAGCCATGCCTCTGGCCCCTTATCACCATTTAACCAACAGCCATTCAGGTCATCTTCAAGACTTCAGGGTCTCTGTCTCCAGCCCCAAACCTGTTCTGCCCCTGTTCAGGTCCCTGTCTGTCCCGTCCTTGCCACACCAGGGTCCCAAGCCATGCGGAGATCCCAGTTGTGGCCAACTGGGGGAGGGGACACTCACAAGCAGAAGCATCCCAGGTGGGCAGTAGCAGCCGGGATGGCAGGTCCAGTTACTCTCTCTCCAGGTGCTGAGCTCTGCACAGGAGGCTGGGCCCTGGCCACAGTCCAGCCATTGCTGGCCCTCGGGACACACACCAGGTATAGGCCCTGGAGACATGCGACAAAGTATTAGTGTGTAGGCTCCAAATCGGGGAGAGCCATTGGCTCTGGGTATGGCCAGGGTAGTCATTGGGGTTCCATAGTGCTAAGGGACAGGGCGACGGGGGAGGGTTGACAGTACCCTCGGCTGGTGAGGACAAGAATCGGGGAGGGGGTAGGTTCCCAGGACGGCTCTCACCTGCACAGGGCTGAAGGCTGCAGGTGGAGAACTCCACGGGGCTATGTGGGCCGCTGCTGCGGGTGCGGTTCCTGTAGCCGCCTCCACAGGACACAGAGCATGGAGCCCAGGGACCCCACTCCCCACCAGGCCCTGGGGGGAGATGGCATCTAGGACACTCTCATGTCAACATGCCTCCTTCTCCCACTCAGACACCCTTCCCTTCTCACATCCTCCCTCTTCGCCTGCAGCATCATCTCCCACCTCAGGAGATCTGGTCTCCTCTGATGAAGAAGGAGGCTGGCCTCTAGGGAGGGTGTCTCTCAGAAAATGGACTATAACAGTCTCTAATCCCAGCATTTCTTTTTGCAGATTTTATTTTTAGGATCACCAAGAGTTCGAGGCCACCCTGAGACTACAGCTGCTGAATTCCAGGTCAATGACTGGACCAGAGTTATGAGACCCTGGAGAATCAAAACCAAAAAAAACCCTTTGCAGGCAAGCTTTAACAAAGAAGCCATCTCTGGCCTCTAGGGGCATGTCTCTCAGAAAATGGACTATAACAGTCTCTGGGGAGCTTCTCTTAGTGGTATTTCTTTTTATTTTATTTTATTTTTATTTATTTGAGCGAAAAGAGAGAGAGAGAAAATTAGAGAATGGGCCACCAGGGCCTCCAGCCACTGCAAACGAACTCCAGATGTATGTGCCTCCACCTGGCTAAAGTGGGCCCCGGGAATCGGACCATGGTCCTTTGACTTTTCAGGCAAACAAAACCCATCCCAGTGCATGTGCCACCATGTGCATCTGGCTTATGTGGGTCCTGGAGAATCAAACCTGGGTCCTTTGGCTTTGCAGGCAAGCTTTAACTACTAAGCCATCTCTCCAGCCCTTAGTGGCATTTCTTAGGGAAGCCCTTTGTACCTTTCATAGGGTCTTGAAGGGTATTCATGGCTCCTCTGGGGAAAGCTCTTTTTTATTTAAAAAATATTTTATTTATTTATGAGAGAGGCAGATAGAGATAGAAAGGATTAGAGAATGGGCACACCAGGACCTCCAGCCACTGCAAATGAACTCCAGATGCATGTGCCTCCTTGTGCATCTGGCTAAAGTGGGCCCCAGGGAATCGAACCATGGTCCTTTGACTTTTCAGGCAAGCACCTTAACGGCTAACCCATTTCTCCAGCCCTGGGGAAATATCTTTTAAAGTAAAAAAAGGAGAGTGGGTTGTCACGCTCACCTTTAATCCCAGTTGCAGGCCGGCAGAAGTAGGAGGATCTCCATGTTGGAACCCTGGCACTCAGCACCCCCAAATGCAGCTGGAGGTGCAGTGCCAAAAACCAAAAATTAAAAAAAAAATTTTTTAAATAAAAAAAGCAGCTGGGGTGGTGGTGACATCTCCCAGCACTTGGGGGCAGGGACTCCAGCCACAGGCCACTGCCAGGGTGAGGAGGGCAGGATGAATGAAGGCAGGTCAAGCCCTCCTGGACCCTGACTTCTCAAGGGGACCACCAACATTCCCAGGAGGCTAGCTCTGAAGGGGTCAAAGTCCCCCCTGATCTCCAAACATGGACTGTCCTGTGGAGGGGGTACCTGGGCACAGCGCCGAGGTGCACGCCATCTTGCCAGAGGCACAGGTGCTGTGGAGAGAAGGTTTAGTGACATCTGGCCCAGCCATGCCAAGAACACCCAGCCTCCTTGGCATTGTGTGTCTGCCTGCAAGGGACGTCAGTCAGGCCACCAAGTAGACAATGCAAAGCTCACAATGTGTCCCAGATTCTCACTCTGGGGTCCCCAAATCCACCTTCATTGGGCTCCATGATGTCCCAGTCATGAGTCCTTCCCTGCCCATACAGTTTCATCAGGAGACTTCTTTTTTTTTTTTTAATTCCATGCCTACTTACTAAATACCCATGCCCAGCCTCTCTTTCTGTCTCCTCTTTCTCTTTCAAATAAATAAATATGTTTTAAAGATAAAAACTAGTTCAGGCTGACCTGGAAATCACTATGTAGTCTTCTTTTTTTTTTTTTTTTATTTAAGTGTGGTGGCGCACGCCTTTAATCCCAGCACTTGGGAGGCAGAGGTAGGAGGATCGCCATGAGTTCCAGGCCACCTTAAGACTACATAGTAAATTCAGGGTCAGCCTGGGCTAGAGTGAAACCCTACCTTGAATACCTTGAAAAACAAAAAAGAAAGAAAGAAAGAAAGAAAGAAAGAAAGAAAGAAAGAAAGAAAGAAAGGAAGGAAGGGAGAAGAAGGGAGGGAAGGAGGGAGGGAGAGAGGGAGGAAGGGTGGGAGGGAGGGAGGGAGGGACCCGGTGTGGTGACACACACCTTTAACCCCAGCACCATGAGTTCAAGGCCACCCTGAGACTACATAGTGAATTCCAGGTCAGCCTGGACTAGAATGAAAACCTACCTCAAAAAACCAAAAATAAAAAATAAAACACACACACACACACACACATACATACACACACACACACACACACACACACACACACGGAGGTTGATTAGAGCGCCCTCTGTGGACAGCCCTCAGTACTGGATACCTCAAAGTTGTGAACGGAATCCAGTGGCTCTTGGGAAGGGAGTTCAGCAAGGAGAGACAAGCAGCTGGAAAGAGAGGCTGGAGGGCTCTCCCCAGTCTGGAATTCCATCCTACACAGCCACATCTGAGACCCAGTCTTTCCACCGTCAAATGGGGTGACACCGATATATGACTAGGTGGTGTCTTGCCAGGGTACATGCTTGCACCTGTATCTCCTAGCATGTTTAGTATGACGAACCTCCCGTGTGTGTGTGTGTGTGTGTGTCCATGCCTGACCTCTGTGGAGTGCAGCCCCTCCCTCACTACCACTCCCGCCAATTCTAATGCCCCACTGGTGGCCTACCAGTTGTTGCAGGAATCCAGGTGAGCCACTTCTCCAGGTGCGTACTGCTGACCGTGTAACTGACAGGGGCACTGGCTGCGGGGAAGGCAGCTAGCATTGTGCAGGAAGAGGCCAGGGGGGCAACCACAGCCGGGCATGCAGGAGCCTGTGCACTCCACCCCAGGGTCCTGTGCCAGGCACAACTGAAGGCATGGATCCCCCTCCTGCCGACACTGCTCTGCTGAGCGGAAGACCAGGTCTCCTGGGCATTGGGCTGGACAAGACAGACAGGGTCTTGGCAGGGGCGGGAAGGCAGGGGAAGAGAGGCCAACAGGAAGGGGTCCAGCACCCAGTGGTTGGCAGCCACGTGAGGATGAAGCTGAGGAAAATCCCTCCCTTCCCCTTGCTCCAGGGCCTAGAATATCACAGGTAGTCATGGCTTGGCTCCACTGGATGCTGAAGTTCCTTAGAGCAGACCAGGAAGGCACCGGTGTCTGGGCCAGGAGCAGTGCTCAAAGGATGGGGAGGAGGGGATGCTGGGCTTCCCTAGCTGGCACTGCTGTCCCCCAATTTTGCCCATGAGTGGGTTCTGCCCAAGGCAGGCCATTCTGACTTCCTCCACAAAGTCTGTCCTCTGGGGTTGCCTGACTGAGAAAAATACCTGCCCCCCCACCCGCCCCCATAGAAAAGTGTCTGGTGGGAGAGGAAGGGGGCTTAAGAGAGACAGAGGACATTCTGGAAGTCTCCCTAACTCAAGGCACCGCCCATCCTAAAGCTAGAGTTCAGGGCTGGAGAGATGGCTTAGCGGTTAAGCGCTTGCCTGTGAAGCCTAAGGACCCCGGTTTGAGGCCCAATTCTCCAGGACCCATGTAAGCCAGATGCACAAGGTGGCACACACATCTGGAGTTCATTTGCAGTGGCTGGAGGCCCTGGCGTGCCTGTTCTCTCTCTCTCTACCTGACTATTTCTGTATCTCTCTCAAATAAATAAATAATATTAAAAAAAGAAAAAAAGCTAGAGTTCAGAAAAGTGAGACAGAGATGGAAAAAGGCCCAAAGCCCAGGAGCTGGGCAGGGTGAGGCCAGCGGGGGGAGGGGGGATGGGGAGAGTCTGATACCTGCACAGGACTGCATGTTGCAGTCCCTGGTCTGACTGTGGGGTCCTGGGCACGTGGGGCTCCCAGCAGCCAAGCCAGAGCAGCTGCGCCCGCGGGTCTGGATGCCTCCACCACAGGAGGCTGAGCATGCGGACCAGGAAGCCCACACACTCCAGCCGCTTGGCACTGTCAGGAAGAACAGAGACCACAGTCAGACACGGGCAGGAGACAAGGGAGGGAGGGATCCGAGCAGTGAAGCGGGCAGAGCCCTGCATGCCTTTAAGATGGTGTCAAACTTCACAGGGGCGGGGGGGGGTGGGGAGGATGTGCTTAAGTAGCCAGGCTTGTCCGTGACCCCCTTCCCTCCCTTATTTGGGGTTGGACCAACTCAAAAGGTCATTCTGTTTTACTTCCTGTCCCATCAAAATGGTGGGGGTGTTATACCTGGAGTGGTGGGGGACTGTACCTGGGCACACAGGGGGGCTGCAGGGCTCCTCCTGGGTAGCCTCTCCAGGGCAGGATGTGTCCCTGGAAGTGGGGCAGAGCCGGGAACGCTGTCGCCAGCCGGGGACCTCTCCAGGGACAAGGCAGCTCAGGGAGCAGGAGGACCAGGACGTCCAAGGTGTCCAGCCGGGGGCCTCTGCAGGGGAGCACGGGGCAGGCCTTTTACATAGCAGGGTGTGGTGGGCTAGGACCTGAGTCAGATCTGAGAAGCCATGAAAGCCCTCCTCGGACCCCCTCAGCTGCTGGGACACCCTCCACACACACACACACATAAGCTCTGCAGCCCCTCTTCTTCCTCTTCTTCTTTTTTTTTTTTTTTTTTTTTTTTTTTTTTTTTTTTTTTTTTTTTGGTTTTCGGGGTAGGGTCTCACCTCTGCCCCAGGCTGGGATTAAAGAAACTCATGGCAGCCCCTCCTTATCTGCCTCCCAAGTGCTGGGATTAATGCCCAGACCTCCCTATAGCTCTATGCCTGGCAGCCCCACTTCTTATCATTAGAGGTTGGAGTCAAGTCCAGCTCCATGCCCAGACCTCCCTATAGCTCTACCCCAGACCAGCTCTTTTAGAGCTCCTAAGGTCCAGTGCATCCCCAGCCAGTCACCTCTGACCCTTCCTTCAGCACTTTCTACAGCACTGCACAGCTGCCTCTTCATCTTTTTCTTTTTTTTTTTTTGTTTATTTATTCATTTGACAAAGAGAGAGGGAGAGAGAATGGGCACACCAGGGCCTCCAGCCACTGCAAACAAACTCCAGACACATGCACCCCCTTGTACATCTGGCTAACGTGGGTCCTGGGGAATCGAACCTGGGTCCTATGGCTTTGCAGGCAAATGCCTTAACTGCTAAGCCATCCCTCCTGCCTTGCACATATGTAAGGTTTGATCTGCTCTGTAGAGACCTCCCCATACCCACACAGCCCAGGGGCACCCATCCATGCAAAGTGGCCTCTAAGTGCTCCTGCCACATCACCCACCCAACGCACAGAGACAGTATGCCAGCCTCACTCCTCCTGGCTTTGCAACCTGCTCCACCAGGTCAGTCTGCCCAGGCACTTGGGTCATCTGCCAGGGTGGGGAGGGTCTGTCTCTTCCATTCCAAAACCCACCCACCCAAGCCAGTGCCAGGGCCATCTCTCAGATTGGAGAGAGTTCACCCACCACCCATCTGTGGTGCTGCCTGCTTCTTACAGGACAGGGAACTGGGAGAATGAAGGTGCATTCCAGCCGTACAGTACCTGTCCCACACTCTGTGTGGCAGGCCTGAAGCTCCTGCCTGTCACCCTCACACGGGGCACCTCCAAAAGCCGCAGCAGGGTTGGAGGGAGACCTAAGAAGAGAGGCAGCCCTGGGCATGTGTCATCCTCCCCCCTCCTAGCTGGTACTCCTGCCTTCCCATCCTTCTGACTTCTGTCCCCACCAGGGCAGCCTGGCTCTGAGCCCTCCTCCCCCTCCTTCCCATTCCCTTCCTTCCTTCACACCTGAACCTGGCTCTCACTCCAGAGCCACAGGAGCGATCACAGGGAGCCCAGAAGGACCAGGCTGACCACTTGCAGTGCTGGGGACAGTGACCTGGTTTGCACAGCAGTGCCCCCTTCTTGCATGTGCTGCAGGGGAGGGAGGGTGGCAGAGATGCTGTCAGGACCCCAGAGACCCTAAAGCAGTGTCCTCTCCCTGTCCAGCCCCTCACCATAGACTGCAGTTGTCCAGCAGGAAGGTCATCCCCGGCTGCCTTAGCTCTTGGCCCACCAGGCATGGGCACTCAGAGAGAGGCAGGCAGCGAGAGTCTTGGAGGAAGAGTCCAGGGGGGCAGCGGCATCCTGGGGGAGAGAGTAGGAGGACACTCAACCCTGAGACAGAAAGGAAGGGACCAGGGATGGCGCTGGGGGTGGGGGGTGCTTGGGTGAGTGCACCTCACTTCTGCTGGCTGGATCAGCCTCACCTTCCATACAGTGTCCACTGCAGCTTCTATTAGCCTCAGGGTCCATGCAGGAGGGAGGACATGGGGGACCAGTCCCTTCTGGCACAGCTCAGCATTCACATGCACACGGCCCAGTCCACAGTCTGGGGGGAGGAAGGTGAGGTGGCATCAGGAGGCCCAGAGGTATATCCAACGGGGCTCCATTGCAGAAAGTCCCTCCAAGCTCTCTCTCCTTACCTGTTTCATCTGGGCAAGGCTGCAAGCTACAGGGTGCACTCTCTTGGGAGGCCCCAGGGCAGGAGGCACCTCCATTCTTGGGTGGGGGATCCACACAGCTCCTCTGACGACTCTGGTGACCACCCCCACAGGACACGCTGCATGACCCCCAGGACCCCCATTCTGCCCATGCCCCAGCCACTGTGGAGGAAGAACAGGGTTCCCAGAAGGACCTCAGAGACAAGCCATGTTAGACAGGGGGAGGGCAAAGCCAGGGTACTTCCCCGCAACCCCATGGAGGCCCAGCAACTCAAGGCAACACCCTGGGGATTCTGGAACCATTCTGTCCAGGGAAATGGCCAACAGGGAAAGGCCACCTAGTGACTCTCAGGACAGAACTACTGACCCTGGAAAAGGATGTGAGGGCAATCTGTGATGTGCCTCTGGAGCGGGGCACACCTGGCAGCAATGATAAAAGCCATTGGGGCAGGGGGAGGGCTAAAGAGATGGCTTAGTGGTTAAGGCACTTGCTGGCGAAGCCAAAGGACCTCGGTTCAATTCCCCAGGACCCACGTAAGCCAGATGCACAAGGTGGCACATGCATCTGGAGTTCGTTTGCAGTGGCTGGAAGCCCTGGGGCGCCCAATTTCTCCTCCTCTCTGCCTCTTTCCCTCTCTCAAATAAATTTTATTATATATATATATATATATATATATATATATATATATATATATTTTTTTTTTTTGGTTTTTGCAGGTAGGGTCTCACTCTGGTCCAGGCTGACCTGGAATTAACTATGTAGTCTCAGGGTGGCCTCGAACTCTTGGCGATCCTCCTACCTCTGCCTCCTGAGTGCTGGGATTAAAGGCGTGCGCCACCACGCCCAGCCTTAAAATATATTTTTTAAAAGCCATCAGGGCCAGAGCTGGGGGCCAAGGAGACCCCAGTATGAGCAGCCACTCTCAGAAACACACAAAGCGGGCTAAAGGGGACCACTCCCTTGAATTCATTCATGGAACAAAGGGTAGAAGGCCCTCAGCGTGGAGCCCGGGGGACAAGTCGCAGCACAGTCAGCTAACACCCAGAGTCCAGTTCCAAACAATTTCCCTCACACACTGTCTCCCCTCATCCTCAGAGATGGACAAATGGGCCAGTGCGTGGAGGTAGGAACGACGGTCATTGCCAGCGTACAGCATGAGGATGCTGGGTGAAAGGACTCCCTCGGAGAGCTGAGGGTGGCAAAGAGAGGCAGGGTATCCTGCCAAACCCATTTGGGACATCACACTGTGACAGTAGAAGGATATATCTGTCTTAGAGTCCCAGACAGAAAGGCTGGACACTGTGGTCACCAAAGAGAACACAGACATTTTCCCTGATGATGGTCTCCGAGGGAAACCAGCCCAGATCTCCACCCCACCCCACCCCCGCACAAAGAGGCTAATTTCATCTTTTTTTTTTTTTTTTTTTTCAGAGATGCTAAGCTACCTGGACAGGCCTGCATGAAGCAGGACTGACTGCGGAGCTGGCCCAGAAGGCAGCTGCCCCCAGGCAGGGGTGGCCTCAGCTGCTCCCGGCGCTGGAAGGTGAGGCCCAGGCCACAGCTGTGGCTGCAGCTGCTCCAGCCAGACCAGGGTCCCAGCACGCAGTCCACTGCAGGGGACAGTGAGCCAAGGATCAGAAGGGAGGGTCATGTAGGAACTGGACCCCCAGGACTGTCCCCTGCCTGGCCAGCACATACCACAGCCAGCCTCATCAGAGCCATCCTGGCAGTTGGGCTGAAGGTCGCAACGCTGCTCGGCAGGCAGGCACTCCCCGCTGCCACAGCTCAGCTGGCTTGGGGAGCAGAGGCCCCTCGAGGCTGGAAGCCCAGGCAGGGCAGTGGTGGGCACTGTGAAGGGTCCGGAACTTACTGCCCATAAGGAGAGGAGAAGGGAGCCACATGAGCGATTTCTAACAGGGTGACAAATTGTGTCCCTTCAACCTCAGGCCAAGAGTGGGACAGAGCTTGCTGACCAGGGATCCTGGCATCTACTTCTTCCCCTTGCCTCCTGTAACCTGCAGCCGGGACATCTCCTTCCACCTGGGTGGGTGAAGCCTACACAGGATGTTTGGTCTACACAGGTCTCACACAATTTCACTACTGTGTCCAGAGGGACCAAAACATTTAGAAAAGCAGTTCATTTTCCTGGTTTCCCTCTTTCGAAATGGGTTCTCCCTGGGGTGCCCCTTCCTGTGACTGGTTAATAGTTGTTAATAAGTTTTTCTTCAGCCGGGCGTGGTGGCGCATGCCTTTAATCCCAGGATTTGGGAGGCAAAGGTAAGAGGATCACCATGAGTTCGAGGCCACCCTGAGACTACATAGTGAATTCCAGGTCAGCCTGGGCTAGAGTGAGACCCTACCTTGCAAAACCCAAAAAATGAAAAAAACAAATAAATAAATAAGTTTTTCTTCTCCTGACTGGAAGACAAGACTTTGGTCTACTTTGGATGGATGGGTGGATATAGATGGTGAGTGAACAATGAGTACAGAAGGGTAGATAGATCAATGGATAGATAAATGGGTAGGCAGATGGATAGGTGGGTGAGTGGATGGATAGACAGATGGATGGATGAATGGGTAGATGAATGGATGGGCTGATGGGTGGTCATGCAGATATGTATAGATGGACAGATAGTAGGCAGATAGATAAATGGGTGGATGGTGAAGTAAATGGATGGATTGATAGTTTGGTGGGTCCATAGATAGGAGGATGGATGGTGGATGGATACATGGGTAGGTAAGTAGAAAGATGGGTGGGCAGATGAAAAGGACATATATCAGTAGTTGGAGGGATAGATGGATATATAGATGGAAGGAAGATGATGGATGGATGGATGGATGGATGGATGGATGGATGGGCCAGGCATGTTGGTGCACACCTTTAATCCCAACACTCAGGAGGCAGAGGTAGGAGAGTCTATGTGTTCAAGGTCAGCCCGAATTAGAGTGAGTTCCAGGTCAGCCTGGACTAGAGTGAGACTCTACCTCAAAACAACAACAACAACAACGAAAGAAAAGATGGATGAGTAGGTAGGTAGATCGATGGGTGGGTGGATGACAGATGGACAGATAAATGGATGGATACATGGGTGGGTGGGTAGGTTGATGAGTGGATGGGTGGGTGGAAGGATGGATAGATAAGTGTGTAAATAGGTGGGTGGGTGGGTAGGAGGGTGGGTAGATGAATAGATAAGTGGGTGGGTAGGTGGAGGGATCAAGAAGGCTCCTCAAAGGTCAGACAGGTTTTAATAAAACATGCTGGGACCCAATGCCTACCCTATTCCTCTCTTCATCGTCTCCAACAACTTACATTTTTTGGCTGCTTTCACACATTTAGTTTCTTTCCTGCTCCCTCATTCTCTCCAAGACCCTTCCAACCGATGCTGGAAGTGGGGGAAAGGACCGCCCAGACCAGAAGCCCTCGCCCACCATCCGCACAGTATGACACAGTATGACGCAGCTCCTACTGCTAAGCTTACCACAGCGCTGCTCATCCGAGCCGTCAAGACAGTCTTCCTTCCCGTCACACAGCTGCTCTGGCTCCACACAGCCCAGCACACCACAGGGCAACTGTCCCGGGCCACACTGCACAGGCGGGAAGGGCCCGGGGGACACACTCTGGCCTGTGGGCAGCCACAGGCAGATGATCAGGGCCCAGCCCTGTCCTTGATCAGCTCCTGGTAGTCCCTAACTTCCCTGCTTTCGGCATCTGAAAGGCCCCAGTTTCTGTCCCTTTTGGATAATGAAAAAGGAGTGAGGGCTGGAGAGGTGGCTCCGCAGTTAAGGTGCTTGCCTGTGAAGCCTAAGGACCCAGGTTTGATTCCCCACGACCCATGAAAGCCAGATACACAAGGTGGTGCATGCATCTGGAGTTCGTTTGCAGTGGCTGGAGGCCCTGGCAGCATATTATCTCTCCCTCTCACACACATACACACACACACACACTCTCTCTCTTTCTCTCTCTCTCTATATATATATATATAGACAAATTATACATATATAATTTATATAAATTATATATAATAATAATATATATAAAATAATATATATTGTCTCTCTCTCTTTTTTTTTTTTTTTTTTTTTGGTTTTTCAAGGTAGGGTCTCACTGAGGTCCAGGCTGACCTGGAATTCACTATGTAGTCTCAGGGTGGCCTCAAATTCATGGCAATCCTCCTACCTCTGCCTCCCAAGTGCTGGGATTAAAGGCATGCGCCACCATGCCCAGCTCTTTTTTTTTAAGATTTTATTTTTATTTATTTATTTTATTTATTAGAGATAGAGGGAGAGAGTGAGAATGGGCATGCCAGGGCCTCTAGCCACTGCAAACAAACTCCAGACGAATGTGCCACCATGTGCATCTGGCTTCCGTGGGACCCAGAGAATCAAACCAGGGTCCTTAAGCTTGCCTTAACTGCTAAGCCATCTCTCCAGCCCTAATCTGCCTCTTTCTGTCAAATAAATAAATATTTAAAAAAATAAAGGAGTAAGCTTGGGTCCCAGGCCCAGTCTACCAAAAAAAAAAAAAAAAAACCAACTTTGAACTATGTGACCTTTCAACCAAGCCCCCAACCTCCCCCACACAGGGAGCGGGGCTCACACAGGTCCTTTCTGCAGGCAGAAGGGCACAGTCTTACCAACACGAGCCAAGGGAGTGACTGCAGGTGGAGGGAGTTCAGTCATGGCTGCCATTCCTGTGATGGTTTTGGCTGTGACATACACTCTGGGAAGAAAAACATACCAAGAGGGCTCCAGGGACCCTCCCGGCCCCAGACTCCTCTCATCCTTAAGGATCAGGAGGAGTCTCTGGCCCAGGTAGCGTATTAAGGGGAGGGGACAGTGTCCACTGAATCTGTACAAAGGTGAGCTTTAACAATGACTCCTGGCCTCATTCTGTTAAGATGGCTGGTAAAGCACACCTCACAGACCCATCCTACAGGGCCTGGTAGAACCCAAAAATATGCACATCTTATCCAGTTCTAGGTGGTGGGGGAGGGGGGCTGGCACAAGGGCCAGGCTTCCAGAACCACTGAACTCCAGGTGCTAAAGAAGGCATCCAGCCGGGCGTGGTGGCGCACACCTTTAATCCCAGCACTTGGGAGGCAGAGGTAGGAGGATCGCCGTGAGTTCGAGGCCACCCTGAGACTACATAGTGAATTCCAGGTCAGCCTAGGCCAGAGTGAAACCCTACCTCAAAAAAAAAAAAAAAAAAAAAAAAAAAAAAAAAAAAAAAAAAAAAAAAAGGCATCCAACATGAGAATATTATGGTGCCAAGGGACCTGGAGCACCCAACTGCAGCTCTCTGGCACACACTGTCTGTGAGCCCCTCGGGTGTGCAGGCAGGCAGGACTCCCCACAGTCCACACTGAGGCCGGGCCATACCTGCCAGTGTGGGTGGACAGTGGCCCACAGCCCTCCTCATCCGAGCTGTCCTCACAGTCCACAGCACCATCGCATAGTGCCCCTCTCGGGACACACTCACCACTGGCACAGCGGTGCCCAGCCCCTGAGCATGGGGGTGCCAGTGGAGACACTGTGGGGAAATAGGCTGCTGAGGGTTCCCTAAGTCCCTCTGCACACTCTGCCCCTCCCTTCCCAGCCCAGCCTGTACCTGGCTCACAGCCCAGGAGCTCCACCCCCTGGAAGGTGCTGGGCTGGACGGCATGGTCACTGTCCCTGAGACGCGGCCACACCCTGATATACCTCGCCTGCACCATGTGGCCAAATGTCCAAACCTCGGGGGCCACGAGGTCCCAGTTCCCAGGGAAAGGCTGTGGAAGAGGACGCTTGCTGCTCAAGTCTTGCCCGAGTCCCACCTCTTGGTCAAACTGCCACTGTGACCCTGTTTGGATCCCTCCCCCTCCTCTCTACCCATCCAGGTCCCTCAATCCTCATGGCATAGATTGTGAACCCACCGGAGGCCACGAGCCCACACAGAGCAGGTCTCCCTGAGTAAGCGGGAACACCTGTATAGACTGAGTCTTAACCACAGCGTGGGGCTTGTCTCCCCGGGGGAGCAGGGATACGCCCAGGCTGCTCCTGGGGAACCTGTGTGAGCCCCTGTGAACATAGTGTGTCCCCATCCCCCTCCAGTAGCTGCAATAGAGCTCCCCGTGCTCAGAACCAGAGACACTGCTGTTTTCCCGTGTCCCCTGGACTCTTGGCTCCACAGGACACAGCGCTTGCTGGTTACCAGGTGCTCCACAAGCATCTGGGCAGGGACCGTCCCTTGAGGAGACTGAAAGTCCCTTGGAGACAAAGACGATGGGATCCCCTGAGGGGCATGCTGAGCCACTGGCTCCAGGGGCCCAGAGCACGTATACCTTGGGTGAGGGCAGGTTGCTGGGCAGCATGTCCCGGTAGTCATGCCAGTGTAGACCATCGCTGCTGAATTGCAGCGAAAAGCTGGCGACATTACCGTGGGAGGAAGCAGTCCCCTGCACTAGGATGCCTGAGGAGGAGCCAGGAGAAAGGCGGGGTCAGTGCTCAGACAGCCAACCCCACCACCACCCGTCTCCCCTTCCTCACTGACCAGTCAGGTTCCGAGGCCGCAGCAGGTCCAGATGCAGGTAGAGGGGCTGTGTGTTCTGCTCAGCATAGGCATTGTCTCCAGGACCAGGTCCCCCCTCAGTGGGAGCCCCCAGGAGGGAAGCCCAGGTGGGGTGCTCCAGGTGCTGGGGGGGTACCTGAAGGCTTCCCTTGGGCAGTTGGACCAAGCCCAGGGGAGAATAGCAGCGGTCTGGGTGCAGGAGAGAGGAGGGAAGGCTGGCGCAAAGCACAACAGAGGTGCTGGGGCAGAGTTAGGCAGACACCCGGGGAGTGGAGGGGTGTGGAGGACAGAAGGACCGACGGGACTCAGGGAGGGAGCTGGGCAGAGGGCGACTTGGCATTCCTCAGGAGGACTTCCAGGGTGGGGGAGGGCAGGGGACTCTCCCAGGCCAGGCAACCCCAGGGCAAGGCGCCAGTGCCGCCTCTTGGCATCCACTACGGCTGCACTGGTCTTACCTCCCAGAGGAGGGGGGATGTAGGTGATAAGAGGAGCACCGATCTGGGGACTGGGGGTGACAGCAAGAGTGGCCACAGGGGGCACTGTTTGGTTCTCTCCTGCGCAGAGACCCAAGGGCCAGGAAGAAGTGAGCAGAGTGTCCCAGCACTCAGGCCCTCCCCAACTTCCTGGAGCATTTTCTTTCCCCTGGCTTCCCAGGAACAATTCCCCTTTGTGTGTGAATCGGGGCTTTCCACTTCCAGGGAATAGACAGAAAACATAAGAGTAAGCCGGGCGTGGCGGCGCACGCCTTTGATCCCAGCACTCAAGAGGCAGAGGTAGGAGGATTGTGATGAGTTCGAGGCCACCCTGAGACTACATAGTGAATTCCAGGTCAGCCTGGGCTACAGTGAGACCCTACCTTGAAAAACTCAAATAAAATAAAATAAAATAAAATAAAATAAAATAAAATAAAATAAAATAAAATAAAGAAAGAAAACATAAGAGCAAAACTGTCACCGTCAGCCCAAAGTAACTTTAGGACCTAGGACCCAGCAAAGCTTAGTCCCTGACCCAGTGCTGCTGTCGCTCTGGACATTAGAAGGTGGCTGGCTGCCTCACTGTGCAGTTAATGACCTGTGTGACTGAATGGTGCCTGAGTCCTAGCTTCATCACTGTGCACAGCATATGGAAACAAAGTCACCGCTCTCTCTTTCAGTCACCACTGGGTCCTCCTCACCTTGCGGGGGGAGGGTCCTCTACCACCTGCAGACCCACTCACCTGGGAGGGCACAGTGACAACACGATTCTTCCGTTCCTTCCATCAGGACCCATCCCTGTGGGACACAGATGTCAGGCTGTTTGCTTCGCTTCATCAGCCTCCCACTACCCCCCACACCCCACTGCCCACCCCACCCTCCTGAGCACCTCACCTGGGGGCAGCTGCCCAGTGGGCAGTAGGGGGAGCAGAGTGCAGTGCCGCCGTGCAGACACTGGCACACCCTGCAGGGGCCCCACGCCAGCGCTCCCCCACGCGGTACACATGGCCCCACTGCTCACAGCCCTCACAGGGCTCCGTCTGGCACCTGGGAAGGGAGGTGTGGCACAGCCTCCTGGGGAAGGACTCATAGAGTCACCGCTTCTCCCCATATGCCTGGACTGTCCACCCTAAGACTGGGAAAGTCTTAATAAAATGCTTGGTGGTTTTACAATTCCACTGCACTCCTGCACCAAGAGTCAGCAATAGACCTCAAAAAGGCGTGGGCAGCAATTTGTGTCAGCACCACGGGCTAGCAGAACTAGTCCAAAGGGGATGAAATAGCTGTCCCCCCCACCACCACCCAGCAAGCTTCACCCCAGGCATCTCCAGAGGCCCAGTGGACCCATTCCCATCCCTGGATTTGTGAAACTGTGTTTGTAGGCTCGGTCTGCTCTTGGGCTTAGCAGGCACCGACAGAACTGAAATAGAAGGTAGACAGGGGAGGGGGTTGGGGGAGGTGTGACTGAGGGTCACAGAGCAGGTTCCCAGTGTGGGGCCCACCGTGGATGGGAAGTCCTCATCTCAGGATGGGGTGCAGAGCCAGCCTTCTCAGTGAGAACCCCCCCCATCCTGTACCTGCGGGCTTTGCGATGGATGCCATGGCATTGGTGACCCCGGCCGGAGAGGCGAGGGTTGTTGGGGCTCCGGAAGGACCACTGGAGGCTCTGACTGCCACAGGGGCCCAGGCATTCGGCCCAAGGGGACCAGGAAGACCAGCCACAGTCAACTGAGAAAGGGCAGAGTCAGGGCAAGGTGGTCTGGGGAGAGACCAGCCACCCCCCCCCAATGAAAGGGCCTGAGGCAAAGGGCTCACTGGCACAGTCTGGGTTTGGCCGGCAGCGACGTAGTTGCCCATCCTGACAGACACAGAGACGACAGTCCACCTTGATGCGCTGTCCAGGCCAGTAGCGGATGTTATCCACCAGGCAGGGGCACTGCCTGGGTGGCACACACTGCCCCTCACTGTTCAGCACTTTCCCTTCCTGGCACCAGCAACCTAAGGAAGGCCCAGGGTGAGGAGCCATGTAGACGGGAGGGCTTGGGCTAGAGAGATGACTTAGTGGTTAAGGCACATGCCTGCAAAGCCTAAGGACCCCAGTTCGATTCTCCAGGTCCCACGTAAGCCAGATACACAAGGGGGCGCACACGTCTAGAGTTCGTTTGCAGTGGCTAGAGGCCATGGTGTGCCCATTCTCTCTCTCCCTCTCTCTCTTTCCTCTCTTTGTCTCAAATAAATAAAAATAAATAAAATCTTACCAAAAAAAAAAAAAAAAAAAAAGGAGGCCTCCACAGACCCTGGCCAGAGTCCCCTTACCTGGGCTGCTGCAGGGCCTGTCACGTGGACAGGTGACCTGGCCAGAGATGTCATCGCAGGTCAGAGGACAGGGAGCACAAGGCCGAAACACCAGCTCCCCAGAGCAGGTGGCATTGGGGCAGCCTTCCTGAGGGCAGGGCTCTAAGAGCAGAACCGGAACTAAAGGTCAGGGGTCAGGGAGGAGGATCCTCAACAGGGACCAGTGTCCCTCCAGTGACCCCTACTCATCCATCAGCCCCTCCCCCATCCCTTCACTCACTGGTCTGGCGGGAGCTGAGGAGGCCCCCAGGAAGCAGGGCACAGACTAGACCTCCGTTCTGGGGCAGGCGGCACTGCCGATGTCGTGTCATGGTGCCTCCACAGGACTCTGAGCACACAGACCAGGGGAACCAGGAGTCCCATTCACCATCAGCTGTGAAAGGAGAAGAATCAGGTTCTGGTGGAAATGGGGACACCATGAGGCAAGGCTGAGGAACCCAGTAGCCTCTCTCCCTCCCTCAATCAAAGCCATGTGGCTACACCGCCCCTCCCTGGGGCTCCCAGCTCCTCACCTGGGCAGGCCTCCATGAAGCAGGCCTGGGACTGGTGTTCTAGGCCTGGGCAGTGCTGCAGCACCAGGAGACTGGGCAGGGAGCAGTGTCGGCTCCTACCCTGCACCCCAGTCCCACAGGTCCGGCTGCACAGCCCCCATGGGCCCCAGGGACCCCAGACCCCACAACCATGCTCGTCGGGGGAGGGCCCTGCTTCGCCTGCAAACTCACAGTCTGGCTTTCCATCACACACCTGGGGAGACAACAGGTTCAGGCTTCTGACTGGGCCCACAAAGGCTGGGCCTCCCCATCCCTGCTCCCCACTCTCACCAGCTTGAAACCAATGCAGGTTCCATTTGGGCATGAGTATTCTGGGCAGGGACCTGTTGTCCCGTTGGGGACTCCTGGGGCCGGCAACCCTTCTGGGGGAGAAAGGAGAACAGTTAGCCAGAAGTGAAGGCCATCCCGTAGCCCACACTAGATGTTCCACCATGAGAACAGCATCCATACCACAGCCCCGTTCATCTTCGCCCTGGGGACAGTCGTGGATCCCGTCACAGAACTTTCCAGGGTTCAGGCACAGCCAGGGTGCTGAACCACAGGGCAAGAGGCCCTGGCATGAAGGCATCTGGGTAGAGCCTGTGGGGAAGGTAAGAAGTGATCCACCCTGGTCCCGTCCCCATCCCTGCAGAGGGGCTGGCAGGGAGTCAGAACCATAGTGGGGGTGGGCTTAGAAAGCACAGCCCTGCACTGGATCACAGGAACTTCTGGGAGGGGTCCAGGAGGGCAGATCTTCTGGAGGAGTTGGGGGACTGTGGACAGGCTCCCTCTCTGAGGTGGCCAGGACGTGAAGGAGGACTTTCAAGGGCGACAAGTTCCATCAAGGTGGAGTAGGAACAAGATGGGACTGGGTGGGGTGAACCTTCAAAGAGACACGCTCTCCATATGCCCTCAAGGGCCACCAACCACTCTCTTGTCCCAAATGTGACCAGACAAAGGCTAATTTCCGCTCTCCCTTGGGCCAACATAGAGCAAACGATTCTAAAGAAAGTTGGATGGAGGACTGGAGAGATGGTTTAGCAGTTACGGCGCTTGCCTGCAAAGCCAAAGGACCCAGGTTTGAGTCCCCAGGACCTACATAAGCCAGACGCACAAGGGGGCGCATGCGTCTGGAGTTCGTTTGCAGTGGCTGGAGGCCCTGGCGAGCCGATTCTGTCTGCCTCTTCCTCTCTCTCTTCCTGCCTAATTCTGTATCTCTCTCTATATCTCAAATAAAAAAAATTAAAACATTTTTTTTTTTTGGAGAGAGACACAGAGACACAGAAAGAGAGGGAGAGGAAGGCAGATAGAGATGGGAGCGCCAGCAGCGTATCAGCCTCTGCGAACAAAATCCAGATGCGTGCGCCCCCTTGTGGTCAAGTGCGGCATTGCGCCTTTGCGTCACTTTGCATCTGGCTAAACGTGGGACCTAGAGATTGGAACCGCTGGAGATTGGAACCAGTGTTCTTAGGCTTAGCAGGCAGGCGCCTTAACTGTTAAGCCATCTCTCCAGCCCCCCAAAAAATTAAAACATTTTTTGCCGGGCGTGGTGGCGCATGCCTTTAATCCCAGCACTCCGGAGGCAGAGGTAGGCGGATCGCCATGAGTTCGAGGCCACCCTGAGACTACATAGTTAATTCCAGGTCAGCCTGGGCCAGAGTGAGACCCTACCTTGAAAAAAAAAAATTAAAACATTTTTTTAAAAAAAGAAAGTTGGATGGAAAAGATCAGATTGTTTACTGAGTACAAAGCTGCTCAGCATCTGATGGATGCGCCAGCCCTACGTCACTGTTGCACACACCAGGTGCAAGGACTGTGGCGTCCCCCTCGGCTCTTACCGCAGAGGTCAGGGTCCTCATCCCAGCCGTCGGGGCACCGCGGCACGCCATCACACAGCTGCTCCAGGGGCACACAGTGAGGGCCGCGGGCGCAGGGCACGTGGTGCAGGGCACAGGGCCGGCCACAGCCCAGCTCGTCGCTGCCGTCGGAGCAGTCTTCCTCGCCGTCGCAGAGCCAGCCCTGCGGGGTGCACTCGCCCCCGCCACCGCACTGGAACTCCAGGGGGCCGCAGCGAGGCGCTGCCACAGGGCTTGCATAAGCGCTAGACCCAGGCCCAGCTCGCTGGCTGTCCTCCTGCTTAGGCCACCCTGACCCTTAAACAGAACCCCTCAGCCCTCTTGGTTTTCCACAAGCTCTCCCATGGAACCATGGGGTCCATAAGTCCCCTTCTGCTTGCTCAGAGAGGGAAAAAAAAAAAAAAAAACTTTGGGGGAGAGATGGCTTAGCCGTTAAGACGCTTGCCTTAAGGTGAAGCCTAAGGACCCAGGTTCAATTCTCCAGGTCCCACGTAAGCCAGATGCACATTGTGACACATGCATCTGGTGTTCATCTACAGTGGCTAGAGGCCCTGGTGCACCCATTCATTCCCTCTCTCTTTCTCTCTCTCTTTTTCTCTCTCCCTCTCTATGTTTCTAGTAAATAAATATAAATGAACAAAATATTTTTATTTAAAACAAACACTTTAGGGCTGGAGAGATGCCTTAGCAGTTAAGGCACTTGCCTGTGAAGCCCAAGAACCTAGGTTCAGTTCTCCAGGACCCAGGTAAGCCAGATGCACAAGGGGGTGCATGCATCTGGAATTTGTTTGCAGTGGCTGGAGGCCCTGGGGCATCCATTTCTCTCTCTTTCTCTCCCCCCCGCCTCTTCCTCTCTTTCTCCCTGTCTCTTCCTCTCTCTCTGCCTCTTCCTCTCTAAAATAAATAAATAAATAAATAAATAAATAAATAAATAAATAAATACAAAACTTTAAACCCTCCATCCCCTCAAATTCCAGTTACTTCATTCCAGTGCCTCCAACCCCTGAGCTCAGCCCAGATGCCTCCCTCTCCAAGGCTCTCCCATCCCCCTCCTGGGCAGCTCAGGTCTGTCCATTTCTCACCCTGTTTCTGGTTCAGTTCCTGAGACTCACCAGTGCTGGTACTGCCTAGGGGGCTTAGCATAGCATGCTGGGAGCTAGTGGAGGCACCCGGCATAGTGCCAGCAGGGGGTGTGGGCAGAGAGGGCAGAGGACAGTGCCCAGACCCTTCATCAGCTCCATCCGGGCAGTCCCAAACTCCATCACATAGCTGGACAGCTCTCACACAAGTGCCATCTCCACAGGACACCTCTCCAGCGACACAATTCATCTGCCCTGTAGCCAGAAGGGAGGAGATGACCCCAAGATTGCCCCTTATTGTGCCTACTTGGAAGTGTCCCCCACTCAGTCACTTGTAGGTACCAACAAGTGGAGATCTAGCAGATGTGGGGGTGGGGTGATAGAGGCTCCCCGACAAAGGCTCACAGGGTGCCGGACCCCGTGGGAGAGGTGCCTGGTGAGCCGCAGCCCGGGGCAGAAACAACTCACCCAGACAGGATTCCTCATCCGCGGCATCGGGACAGTCGGGGTGCCCGTCGCACAGCAGGGCAAGTGGCAGGCAGTGGCCGTCGGCACAAGCCAGAGTGCCAGAGGGGCATGGGCAGCCCTGTTCATCTGTGCCATCTCCACAGTCATCCTGCCCATCACAGAGCAGGGCCAGGGGCAGGCAATGGCCAGAGTTGCATGGCACCTGTCCCTCCTTACACCCTGGGGTGGCACAGCCTGGCATAGAGCAAGCAAGCTGGCTCAGAATGTTACTACCAAAGAGGCTTCCGGTCCTAGAAGGTCCAGAACACCCTCCGCCCCCCCCCCCTCCTGCCTTGCCTCTGAGTCTCCTTCACACAAGCCATGGCTCCAGGTAGTGGAAGCAGCCGCTTGGGAACCTGCTGCAACTCCACTAAACCCGGCTGCTAACACACACAGCCAAGACTCACCCTCCTCGTCTGAACCATCGCCACAGTCGTCTTGATTGTCACAAAGCCACTCACGTGGCACACAGTGCCCACTCTCCTGGCATGGAACTTCTCCCTCCTCACAGCCGGTCTCCAGCTCCTCACAGGGGGCAACATCACTCCCACAATGCCACTGACTTTCCTGGCATGTGCTGAGCACATGGAGTAAGTCCTGGGGTCAGACACGGCTGAACTTGGCCAGCCCACAGGGCATAGGCTGCTCCCAGATCCCCCACTCACCAGTTCCCACAGTCCTTCTGCAGCACGGTCCCCGGTGGAAAGAAACTGCCGTTCCACTCACAGGGACAGGCAGCCAGCTCCACACAGGCTCCTCCTGAGACCACAGAACACAGGGCTGAGCACAGTGGCCCTGGCCCAGCCCTGCCCTGGGGCCTTTTCCCAGTCTTGGACCACCCCGCCTGTTCTCACTACACACCGTGCAGCAGCGTCCCCTCAGGGCAGAAGCAGCCCTCCACGCAAGCAACGGCCTGGCAGTGCCATGCGGCATCAGGATGGTGGTCATGACATGTTGGGGGACATACGGGGCCGCAGGCCTCATACAGCTGTCCCCCTTCACACTGCAGGGCTGGGTGGAGAGGAGAGAGGCTCAGTTCACTGAAACAAAGGTAACACGCACACCCACAGAGTGCACAGGGCTGTGTTGTAGGCCTTTGCCAAGACCCTGCGGGGAAGCCATGCTCACGTTTGGTTCATCAAGAAAAGTGTATGAGGGGCTGGAGAGATGGCTTAGTCATTAAGGATTTTGCCTGCAAAGCCAAAGGATCCCGGTTCAATTCTCCAGGACCCACATAAGCCAGATGCACAAGGGGGTGCATGCATCTGGAGTTTGTTTGCAGTGGCTAGAGGTCCTGGTGCACCCATTCTCTCTCTCTCTCTCTCTCTCTATCTATCTATCTATCTCGCTCTCCCTCTCAAATAAATAAATAAATAATAAAATAAAATCAAAAGAAATTAAGAAAGTGTATGGGTCAGAATGAACTTGGGTGACTGAATGGCCAGCTGGCAGGACAAGAGAAACACCCTTCAAGAGACCCAGTGGGTGGCAGGACTAAGGGGGGGCATACGCACGGCACAGGTCCTGGCTGCGCCAGCGCACGTGGTACCCGTGCCGGGCACACTCATCGGCATAGGTGGCGAGGGCTGAGCAGAGGCACTCACAGTCGCCCCCTGAATCACAACTGTGGGAAGCAGCCATCAGTCAAACATTCCTCCCCCCCGCCCCGTGGCACACTCACCATACCCACCCCCCGCCAGCCCTCCTCACCCGCAGGCGTCGTACACACACCACTCGTAGTACTGCTGGGGGGGCACCTCTGCATGGCACGGGGCAAAAAGCGGCTGCAGCATCACCCCACAGCGGGCCCGGGCCCAGCCTGCCCGATGGGCATTCACCTGCAGAACAGGGCACATCTCTAGCATAGTGTGCCAGCTGAATACACACACACACACCCTCAGTCTTGGCCCTCCCTTCTGGCTGTCCTATTAGTTCTCACCATGCAGGGATGTGGCAGGTCTCCTGGCTCTGGACATAGAGGGTTGAGGCGCCAGGAGTGAGCAGCCAGCTCTGCCGTAGGCTCCAGGACCCCTTGGCGGCTCCGCAGGTCGTTACTGGCATCACCGTCGAAGTCTCCGCACAGCCCGGCCACACGGCCGCGGAAGTGGGGGGACAGCTGTAGCAGGACCCTGGTGCCTGGTGGCACCATTGAAACAAAATGATCCCTGCTGGTCCTCAGCTGGGCTGGGAACCCCAAGATGCACGGGTATAACAGCATCAGGCACAGGGGCCCCCACCCAACAGGGGCCCTCTTTCCCTTCTCCTAGGGAGGGGTAGTTCATAGTGATAAACTAAGAGCTCAACATCTGTGGGACAATCTAGGAGTCTAGTTTTCTTAAAACTAGGTTAGGGGACTGGGAAATCCCCCACCAGGCTGGGTTCTGACTCCAGGATTGCCAGAAACACCCAGCACCAGAGCCTTCAGTGGCTGGGAGCTCCCAGGCAGCACAGCTGCACAGAACCAAGCCCGCGTGGGGATATTTCGGTTTCCCTAAACTTCTTGCTAACAGTTATATTTCTAAAACGCCAACTGCTTGTGTTTGGGTGGTGGGATGTTAGCAGATCTATTTTCATTTCTTCTTCCTAAAACTTGATATTTTCTAAATGTTTTTTTTTTTGGGGGTGAGGCGGTAGTGCTTTCATATGGAAGAAAAAAAACTGAATAACGAAAACATAATATGGAAGCTCCGACCACTCACAGGCGCTGTGAGGGTGTTGGGGGGACTGGGCTGGGGGCACTGGAAGGAGGCCCCCAGGGAGAGTTTGGGAAGGCAGAGACCCTAGGTTGGCTATCACACTGGAAATCTGTCCTGAGACAGTTGTCAGAGTTCAGCCCCAACCTGGGAGCTGGGCATGCCTCCAGGTAATATTTGGAGAAGTTCTGCCCCCAGCGCTGAAGTCCCGCCCCCAGCGCTGAAGGAGGTGTAGGGTGGGTTAGGTGTGTGAGGGCAGGGCCTGACCTCCATCCCAGAGTAGAGTGAGACCCAGGCGTGTGGTCAGCAGCAGGAAGAGGCCAGCCTGACGCAGGCTCAGCCCTGGACCCGTGTAGACCTTGGGGGGCCTTATGCTCACCCCATTCACCATTACTGCCCGTCCTGGGGAAGAAGAGAGGTTGTCAGACCCAACCTGGCATGAAGGACTTTCCAGAACCCTGTAAGGCCCTACATGACTTTGGGCAAGTCGTTAGAACTCTCTGGCCTTGGTGGGGATGGAGAGATGGCTTAGCAGTTAAGGCATTTGCCTGCAAAGCCTAAGGATTTATGTTCAACTCTCCAGATCCCACCTTAGCCAGATGCACAAAGGTGAGATAAGATAAAGGTTGCACCTGCCCACTAGGTGGCGGAAATGTCTGGAGTTTGATTTTCAGTGGCTGAGGCCCTAGGCCAATTCTTTCTCTCCATCTCTCTCTCTCTCTCTCTCAAAAAAAGCTATCCAGAGTTCTAAAAAATGGGGAGGGGAACTATCAGGTGGTTTTTTTGGTATGTAAGATTAAAAGTCAATAAAAATTTAAAAAAAAAAAAAAAAAGCAGAACTCATGGAGGCGCATGCCTTTAATCCTAGCACTGGGGAGGCAGAGGTAGGAAGACCACCATGAGTTCGAGGCCACCCTGAGACTACATAGTGAATTCCAGGTCAGCCTGAGTTGGAGTGAGACCCTACCTCAAAAAAACAAAACAAAACAAAACAAACAAAACAAACAAACAAAACATAAAAACAAAACCAGAACTCCGTGCCCTTGATTTTTCAGTCGTCCAGAGCTCTGGTTTATATCAGCCCCACCAACACAAACAAGTTCAGGGGGAAGCTGGCATAGGGAACCCAGGCCTTGGCTACACTGCTGTGCCACCACCCTCAGGCAATGCCACCATCTCCCTTCTTAGGTCACAGCCACCTCTGAGCATGTGAACAACAGTGCTGTCCAGACGCACGGCCAGTGCCTTGGTGCAGGTGAGGCCGCTGGCCCCACAGGGCATGTTCTGAGCGGAGACACTGAACCGGCCGCTGGCCTCTCGCACCAATAGGTACTCGCAGGCTCCAGGGAAGGTGAGGGACAGCCCATCGAATGTCACATAGTGGGGGGCGCCTGACGCCTGGCACCTTCCGCTGCACCGCTGACCCGTGCAGTGCCACTGCCGACCCCGGCACACACTGTAGGCAAGGGGTGGGGGCAGAGTCACTGAGGACAAGGGAAATTTCAGACAGGAGTGAAGGATCCTAGAGGGTTCCTGGTGCCCGGGCCACACTGGGTGTCCCACCTCATCTACCACCCTAACCCCCTTCTAATGGAGGAGGGTATGATATTGGGGGGGCAGGGGTCACAAGGCCAGAGGGTGACAAGTCATGAACGTACCAAATGTTGCAGTCCTCCTGGATGGTGGCATTGGGTGGATACCACTGCCCACTGTGACGGCAGGGACAGAGCTCAGGGGACACGCAGTGCTCATCCTAGGTGGAAGGTGGGGACACTGTTTTTGGACAGCTAGGGAGCAGAGTGGGGGCCCTCGTGTAAGGAGAACCACCTTGCTGCCCCCATGGAGCTCTTCCTGGCCTCACCAGGAGCACGGTGCCAGGGGGACAGACACAGCCATCCGTGCTGCCTGCGGGGCAGGAGCGGTTGGTACTGGGACGGTCACAGGTGAAGAGGCAGGCGCCGGGGGCATAGATGAGCTCGTGCGGGCAGAGTGCCCGTTTTGGGGGGCAGTGATGTGCTGTGCAATTCCAGATACCCCTCTCCTGGCAGACACTGTCAGAGAGGAAGGGGGAATCAGAGACAGGTACAGGACAGGCATCTTGCCCTGCCCCAGTGAGTCTTGGGGAGCCCAGAGGCGTGGGATTCCTGAAGGCATCCAAACTTGCTAAGAGCTGGTGGAAAAGCCAGCCCTGACGCTGGAGACCCAAGCAGCCCAGCTTCCCATAGCCGGGTCTCCAGTGCCTGGGGCTAGACTGTTCCGGTGGCCCAAATGCCTGGACTACAGCCATCCTTCCCCTCTGCCTCCACCGGGGCCACTCTTAGAGCTCTGGGATGAAGTAGAGAGTGGACCTCCTGGATGGCACACAGTCCAGACAGGAGGAATTCACCCTGGAGCCCAGCCCCTGTCTCTTTTGGTTTTTCAAGATAGGGTCTCATTTTAGCCCACACTGATCTGGAACTCCACAGGCCGGCCTCAAACTCATAGCTCCTCCTACCCCAAGCACTCCCGAGTGCTGGGATTATAGGTGTGAGCCACCGAACCGGCTTCCTTTCTTTTTCTTTTTCTTTTTCTTTTCTTTTTCTTTTCTATAGAATCAGTTTTTAAAAAAATTTTTTTATTGACAACTTCTTTAATTGTAGACAATATCCCATGGTACTTCCCTCTCTCTCCCCCCACTTTCCCCTTTGAAACTTCACTCTCCATCACATCCCCTCCCCCTCTCAATCAGTCTCTCTTTTCAGTTTGATGTCATGATCGTTTCCTCCTATTAGGATGGTCTTGTGTAGGTAGTGTCAGGCACTGTGAGGTCATGGATATCCAGGCCATTTTGTGTTTTCTTTCTTTTTTTTTTTTTTAAGGCTCATCTGTTTATTATTATTTTTTTTATTGACAACTTTTATACTTACAGACAATAAACCATGATATTTCCCTCCCCTCCCCCATTCCTCCTCAGAACTCCACTCTCCATCATATCCCCTCCCTCTCTCCATTACTCTCTCTTTTATTTTGATGTCATCATCTTTTACTCCTATTATGAGGGTCTTGCGAAGGTATTGCTGGGCACTGCGAGGTCATGGATATTGTGGCCAATTTCTGTGACCTTCCTTTCTTTCTCAGTAATGAGCTGTTTTTAGCTTGTCTGAGCCTCGGTTTCCTTGGTTTTCTATCTGCCAAGTGGGACTGGTTCTCCCTCTGCCCATTTTGTTAGGTGATGGCCAGCAAGCATTAAAGACCTTCCCAGAGCTTGCAGTTCCCTACCAGTGAGTAGTGTGAGCAGCCACCATCCCTGATGGGCCCAGCTGAGAACACACCGCAGCAGAGCCGGCCAGTGCTCACAGACCCTCCCTCTCCACTGCCCCTTCCTCCCCTGGACCCAAAGGTGGCCGTCCTCACCAGCGGTTACAGTCTTTCTCGATGACGCTGCCAGAGACATAGCGCTGGGCTCCAAGCTGGCAGGGACACATGCTGGGTGGCACACACTGTCCCTCGGGGTCCCATAGCAGTCCTGGGGGACAATTACACCCGGCCACGCAGCTGCCAAGTTCCTGGCAATCCTCTGGCTCACCACAGCGTCTACCACACTCTGGGGAACATTCTTGGTACTCCTGACCACCAGGACACAGGATGGCTGGACACAGGGACACATGCCAGTCAGGAATGCAGACACGCTGACGTGGACCACCCCCCAACCCCCCGACTCTGCTTCTACAGGAAGAACCCAGCAAGTCAACCCTGTAGCGCCTCCTAGGAGCGGGCTGGGAGAACTGGGAGAAGGGAGCACGGGAAGGGCCCGGGATGGGCCAAGAGACTCACGGCACAGTGTCTCATTCCTCCAGGACAGTGGGGAACCCTCCTGGGCACAGTGGCGTGCGTAGGAAGACAGCACTGCACACAGGCAGTCCATGCCAGGGGCACAGCCACACACAGCTGCCAAGCAGCGCAGCCTGAATGGTTCCCGATCCACCAGCCCATGACACTCCTTGGGGAGAGAAGAAAAGAGGCAGTCTCTCCACCCCCCCCCATAGATCCCATCCTCTGGGCCACCCTATGCTGACTGCCTCCATGGTCTCCTCGGCTCTGCTTTGCATGGGGTCCCTTGATCTTACAGGGAGGGGAGGGGGGAAAGCTCCTTGGATGGATACCTGGAAGGCAGGTCCATCCAGGATGGCACAGGTAGCCTCTGCGAAAGTGAGGTGCTGGGAGTGAGTGCTGCAGGGGGACAGGGGGGCGCTGTCGACTGAGGGGCACCTTCCATCTCCTATCATCTGGAACTTGTCAGCAAATGCATGGATGCTTGTCTCCATGTCCCCCGCTGGCGTCAGGAAGTCGTCCCGCTGGCTCCAGGTAAAGGTGCCACATAGACCCTGTACCTGAGCCATGGAAGGCAGGTGGGACAGTCAAGCGCAGTCTCTGGCCACAGTCTCAACCAGCCCCTCAAAAGCCCCCTAACGCACCTGATGGGCATAACGGGGGTCTAGGGTGATGTAGACTGCGGGGTCGGTCACTCCCCAGAGAACCCAGGCTCCAGGCCAGCGCAGTAGCAGGAAAGCAGAGGAGGCTGTGGACACGCTGAGGCCCTCAGCGCCAATCCAGGGCAAATCCGCGTCCTGCCCATCCACGAGCACAGCTCCTGGAAGAGGGGCCTGATGATGAAGCGGAGCGTGTGGCTGCAAGAAGGGAAGGACTTGCGGAAGAGGCGAGAGGACCTGTATCAGGTGGGCTGTGGGGTGGGGGGCAACTGGAGTGACCTTGGAGGCCACCCGTCATGACCTCTGGAGAACATCTCTGTCCCACTAGAGACTCCTCCCTCTCGCTCAGGTAGTCCCACCATTAGCCATTTTTCTTTTTTTTTTTTCCTTTTTTTGAGGTAGGGTCTCACTTGAGTTCAGGCTGACCTGGAACTCACTATGTAGTCTCTGGGTGGCCTCGAACTCACAACAATCCTCCTACTTCTGCCTCCGGAGTGCTGGGATTAAAGGCGTGCGCCACCACACCCGGCGCCGTTAGCCATTTTTGCATATCCCTTTTCCTTGGTGGTCGGTGTAAGGGAGGGGTTGGATCCAGAGCTAACAGCAGGTCCCAGGCACAGGCAAGTTGGAGGAACAGTAGCAAAGATGGGCCTGCTGCCCGGACTGTCATGTGCAGAGGCCTTTCTTCCTTTCATAACTCCCCGTCTGTATCTACTCTAAAGACAGGCCAGAAGCAGACCTGGGCAATGTCTTGAGTTGACGTGTTTGCCCCCGAGGTGGGAGCGTGGGGAAGTGGAGGCAGTGAATTCTGGGGATAGTTACTAGGCTCCACAGTGTGGAATAGCGTGGCCGGCAGGAAATGGGTGATGCCTGAGTCTACAAGGTGAGGGGAACAAACAGGCCTGGCAGGCACCATGGGGATCTAGACTGCTGAGCCAGCCACTCCCCACAGAAGCTAGGCCCCGGGCCAGGCTGAGTTAAGGCTACCTGAGTCCCTGAGCTGGATGTGAGTGTCCCCAAGGAGACAGAGAGGGCGTGGAGACAGCTTCCAGAGTCGCAGGCCCCGTGCAACAATGCTACCAGCAGCTGACCTTTCACAGAGTCCTGGGGCAGACAGAAAGTGGGGGAGGGGCAGAGACTCAGGATCCCTGAAGAGGCCTCTGTGTTAACACCTTCAGCTCAGACCCAGACCCTAACCCCCTCTAGCCAGCCAGGCTCCATGAAGCAAGGGGCTTACCCTTGCCAAGAGTTGCCACGCATGGATGTCTATGTATATGTGGGGGGACATTATGAGTGATCACATGTTTGTGTGTGTGTACATGTTGGAGTGGGAAAATGTCCCTCTTCCCTCCCTAAGGGTATGTGTGTTCTCTACATGTGTACATAAACGTGCACGTACACACCTGCACATGCATGACTATGTAGTGTGTGCATGACAGTTTATACCAATAAATGCATGCTCGTGTGCACATGCTGGGTCTGCTGGCGTGTAGCCTCTGTGTGTGTGTGTGTGTGTGTGTGTGTGTCCCAGGAGTCTTTAGTTATGTACACTGGGAAGACGGCTTTCTGGATAGCGCATCAGCCTGGTGAGGTCTCTCGGGTCCTCTGATTTCCTCACCCCAGTCACTATCCATGCGAAGAAGGGTAAGTAAAGGAATGGCAATGGTCCAATACGAGCATAGGGAGATCACTAATGCCCGCCCCAGGCAGGTAGAGAAAAAACATGGGGGCAGGAGAGATGGCTTAGTGGTTAAGGCACTTGCACGTGAAGACTAAGGACCCAGGTTCAAATCCCCAGTGGTGCATGGGTCTGGAGCTTTGTTTGCAGTGGCTAGTGGCCCTGGAGCACCCTCTCTTGCTCTCTCTGTCTGCCCCCCAACAAATAAATAAATTAATTAAATTTTAAAAAAAAAGATTAAAAGAAAAACATGTCCTGTGCTGAACCTGGGAAGCCTCGACTTTATTGGAGTAGGCGGGTCTGGGACAGGAAGAGTCCCTTCTTTTCCTGGGGTTGTCTTGTACGAAGTATCCTGTGACAAATTCAGTGTGTCCCATCTGTGAAAGGGACCATTAAAATGTGTGTGTGTGTGTGTGTGTGTGTGTGTGTGTATTCTCTGCGGCCCAGGAGTGAGGTGCCCATGACAGTGGGCCTTGAGGAAAGTTGGGCACTGAAGGGTTCTGGGGGGAGGGAGCGGTGCCCTTGGCACTCGTCCTTCTACCAGTTACCGTCTTGGCCTTCTTGGCAGGATAGTGTGTTTTGCCTGTTTGTTTAATGCATCTCCCCCAGGGCAGCTCTGTGAGGGTCCCCACTCGGACGGACGAATGGGGTTCCCCTTCTCAGAGTTGGTTCTCTGCCCACCTGCACTAGGCTGTAAAGGCAGCCTGGGCCACCTCGGAAGGAGAAGCTCCGCCCATCAAAAGTGACGTAATGTCCGTCACCACCCACTGCACACTCGGCAGGACACAAGGCCTGGGCACAGCTCCAGCGGCCATCTTGGCACACACTGTGGGCAGAGGGGGTGGGACAGTTGTGATGTGACATCAGCCCCACCCCAGGGTGTGGAGTTTGAGCTGCAGATAACATCCCTCCCGACATGCTGGTTCCTTCCCTCCCTGGTACACCCCACCACCACTGGAAAGGGTAAGTCAGCTGGGCCAGAGCCATCATCACGCCAGAAGTCACAGGTCACTGGGTGGAAAGCCCCAGAAAATGCCGGTTCGTTGTGGGAGTCAGGTTTCAGCATAAAGGAAGGGATGAGGGGAAAACATCCGCCTGTCACCCCCCTCCCCCGCAAGGCCCAAAGACCCACCATGGGTTGCACCGCTGGTACACAGTGTCACCAGGGGAATAACGATGGCGCCGGTAGTAGCAGGGGCAGTGGGCAGCAGGCACACAGAGGGCACCGTCCCAGAAGAGGCTGGGTGGGCACTCACAGCCACTCACACACTCTTCCCCACAAGACCCTTCCTCTCCCTGGCCCACTGCCGAACAGCTGGCCGGGCAGGGTGAGACACAGTCGGAGTACAGCTGGCCCCCTGGGCACAGGCGCTCTGTGGGAACAGGAGTGGTCCGTGAGGGATTCTGGTCTCGGCCAGACCCTGATGGCCCCTAAAGAGCTGGTAGGTCATGAGATCCAGCCAAGAGGACACTCGGGGGGTGTGGTGGCACCCTGAAGAAACCCAAACTACTCAAAGCCCTCCGTCACTTTGGGGTGGGCAGACTAAACATACCACAGAAGCCAGGCTTCCTCCAGTGCACTTGGATGTGCCACCTGGCGCAGGCCTGGGCGTAGTTGGCAAAGGTGGCACACACAGCCTCCAGCTGCTCCTTTGGGCCACTGGCTGCTGTGGCTGCAGCAGTACAGTAGGCGAGGAGGCAGGTCTCGTGGTACTCGCTGGGGGAGACCTGAGCGGAAGGGACCCCTCAGCCACTGAATGACTTTCCTCCCCAGCACCTCCTGCTTCCTTCACTTATAATCAAACAGAACGCACGTGTGCTGGAGGGGATCTCAGAGGCTTCACACAGGAACCATCCAGTTCCCAGAGGGAAAACCAAGGAAGCAAGTGTGGGGCTTGAATGATGGCCCAAAACAACCTCATAGCAGGAGGACCAGATCACTCCCTGGGCACCTCCCTTGCTGCCAGCCCACCCCATCCTGCTTGCCCTCCCTTCCAGAGCTAGTTGTCACTTTTTTTTTCTTTTTGGAGAGAGTCAAAGAGGGGGGCAGAGAGAGAGAGACAGACAGACAGACAGACAGAGAATGGGTGTGCCAGCAGCGTCTCAGCCGCTGCGAACGAACTCCAGATGTGTGTGTGTGCCCCCTTGTGGGCAAGTGCGGCATTGCACCCTTGAGCACTTTGTGCCTGGCTAAACGTGGGACCTGGAGATTGGAACCACTGGAGATTGGAACCAGCGTTCTTCTTCTTGTTAGGCTTGGCAGGCGCCTTAACCGCCAAGCCATCTCTCCAGCCCTGACTTCTTTCTTTCTTTTTTTTTCTGTTTTTGTATTTTCGAGGCAAGGTCTCACTCTAGCTCAGGCTGACCTAGAACTCACTATGTATTCTCAGGGTGGCCTCGAACTCATGGCCATCCTCCTACCTCTGCCTCTCGAGTGTTGGGGTCAAAGGCATGCGCCACCATGCCTTGCTTACTTGTCACTTCTACCCTCACCCATACCTGGGTATGACATCGCCTGAATGGACCCTCCAGCAGCTGGTGGCACACATCCTGGGCTTCCCCCTGTATACGTCCAGCCTCCATGCCTTCTACGGAGCTCTCACAGCCCGGGGTCACCTCCACAGCATCCAGACACCCAGGCTGAGGACACACGGAATCAGGTCATGTGACAATGAGAGACATTAGCCAGAACACCAAGAAAATGACCACTGTCCTCATGGTTGCTTCAAGATCCCCCACCATTATGTTCACCACACCACACTCTGGGCTGGGAATGGCAGGGGAATGTGGAGGCCAGGCCAGCGGGGTGCAGAGGAGCCAAGGTCACAGTCAGCCCGGGCAGAGCTGGTCAGTGGCCAGGTCATTGAGGGGGTCCCTGGACAGTCAATGTGCAGCAGGCTGCCAGGCTTCCTGTGGGATCTGAGGGCCTGTGCACTGGCCCCCACTGAGGCTACAGGAGGGAGCTCAGGCTACACACTCACCTCAGAGCCAGGGAGCCTCCAGGAATTCCCAAAGGTGGCAGCCAGCATGGCCAACCCTCCACCTGGCTCCACAAAGTCATCTGAGGAAGGACGAGGCAACTATGGGGCCTGGGCTCCCGTATCCCCTCCCTCCCCTCGCCAGCTAACAAGCCACACCTCACCTACCCTCTGGCTGGTCATTGTAGAACCCACAGAGGCCCTGTGTCCGTCCCCAGAGCCCATGGTCCACGGAGACGGAGATAGAACTGGACCTGTCCAGCCTCACAATCACCCCCGGGCCCCAGAAAGCACCAGCCAGTCGCCCTGCCGCTGCAGGCTCAGTCCTGGAAAGGGGACAGGGTCTTTCAGCCTCCTAGGATTACACTTCCATCCCATCAGGACCCAAACTGCCCAGGGAAGAAATCCACACCACACGGAGCTTTGCCCCTTGTTTTCCTGCTACGGTCACTCTCTTGAGAGTGTCAACTATAACACACATGTATCACGTATATTACACACACCGTGCGCACATTCCACACCATACACACATCCCAGTGACGTCACAGACAGCACGCACATCCATACACACATTCCACACAAACCATGCATGCATTCACCATATCACATGCATACCATTCCACGCCACATTCACAGACCACACAACACATGTTACGCACACATTTCACACCCCACCCACACCACTCACACACATATACCATGCACGCTACACAGTACCACGTGTGCCCACATACAACACACAAACTATGCACACATACTCCACGCAACAAACGTGCTTAATACACACGCCATAAACACATTCCACTATACAAGCACACAAACCCACAGACACACTTCATCCCATCTTCCGATCCAGGACAATGATGGCGCTCTCACGAGGCAGGTGGGTAAAGTGGGGGCAGAGGAACTTGCCCAACTCAGGAGGGGGTAAGGAAGGAGCAGGCCCATGCCCTCCTGTCCCATCAAAAGCTTTCCATAGCCGGCGTGGTGGCGCACGCCTTTCCTCCTAGCACTCAGGAGGCAGAGGCAGGTGGATCGCCATGAGTTCAAGGCCACCCTGAGACTATATAGTGAATTCCAGGTCAGACTGGGCTAGAGTGAAACTCTACCTTGAAAAACAAAACAAAAAAAAAAAAAAGAAAAACAAAAAGAAAAGAAAAAGACAAGAAAAAAGCTTCCCATAAAGCACTGAGGGGGGAGGTGGCATCTCTGTCCCAACGTGTCCCTCTGTCTCAGACGTGGGTAGACTATATACCAAAGGACACAAGGAGCCCTCACCGTGGAGTAGCCGAGCCTCTCCATCAGGTACCAGCTGCCCCTTCACAAAGACCTCCCCACCCCGGATCAGCACCTCTTCAGGGCCCATCATCACCTGGACCTGGGAGAGAACAGTGAAACCAGTCTGCGACTCTCCCCAACCACGTGAAGCCCCTTCCTGGGGACATCCATCTCCCTTCCTCACCAGCTGACAGTGCCCAGTCTGGGGGCAATGACCCCAGGTGTAAGGTGCACAGCCCAGTCTGAATCCGCAGTGCCTGCCAGCAGGTAGGTGCAGCGGCCCAGAAAGTTGTAGTGCCGCCCATCAAAGGTGCGGTAGTGGAAACCTGACCATGTGGCACAGGTGGCTAAAGGCTGCTGGCGCTGGCTCCAGAGCTGGCCCACGGCCCCTGCCAGGGGCTGTAGGAAGGCTGCAGAGGAAGTGTTGCCTGGGCGAGAGATATCACATGTTAACCTCTGAGTGTAGGGTCAGAGGGCAAAGGTGAAGGCATGGCTCCTGGCAGAGCAGGAGGTATGAAGACACAGCACGGTCCTCTGGCAGACAGGGGAGTGGGTACAGAGCAGTAGAAATGCCCAGAACATGAGGTAGGAGTGAGGGTGAGGATGCACCCATCTCTAAGCTGGAGCCTGCAGACCCACCTGGGAAGTGTTGGCCTGGACAGCTGAGGCACACCTGGGAGCTACTGTCCCACCAGCTGTGTCCCCAGGGTTGGGCACAGCACTCCTGCAGGCTTCCTGCTGAAACATTAGCTGAGCCTGCCAGAGGCTGGCAGTGCCACGTGACAAAGCAGTGGCCTTCAGGGCTGGCTTCTGCAAGAGCTGTGGTGGATGGAGGAAAGAATGGGGCACACCCAGCCTTGTGAGTATAGAGATGGCCAGATCAGCTCTGTCCCCAGGCAAGCCTGCCACCTCCCTTACTAGCACCCTGAGACATTATTCATCTGCCCTGTTCAGCAGCTTACCATCAGTGCAGTGAGTGCCCCCCCAGCCTGGGCAGCAAGCCCTCACTGTTCGGTTCCACGTGGCAGGCCGGGTTTCTGGGGGTCTTCACCCATCCGCAAGGGAAGTAGGGAGGCACATTAATGCTCAGGACAGTCCCACTGTAGGGTGGGCTCTTCTGTCTGGTCAACTAGTGTGAGGAGTCAAGTAATCCCCCATCCTGACCTTCATCTCCCCAAGGGCAAAGAGAGGGTACATGTTGGGACTCGGACAGGCAGAGAGGGCAAGCATCAAGCCTCTCCCTGCTTTACCCTGTCCATTCTAGAAGCCTTTCAACCCTCCCCTCCTCTCTCCTCCCTTCCCTGAGTCCAGCCAAGGCCCCGTTTCCCAAATCCCTGCTGCACCAACTCCTCCTCCCCAGCTCTCAGGATGTCCGGTAGTCACTCTTTCCTTTCCTGCCCAGCAGACAGACTGACCCTCACTCACTTGTAGATGGCACAGAGCCCGGGTGCTGGGGACCTGCGGCGCCCTGCACGGCTACTCCAGAGTGTGTCCAGCCGCCACCCCAGGCGGCTGTAATGATAGAGACTGGTGCATGGCACCATGTCCTCCTGACGGGGAACTACTTCTTCCTCCACGTGGACAGTCTCTGTCCGCTCACACCACCGCCTGCCCAGGGATAGGGGACCACAGCTGCTGCCACTGTCCCCTCTGTGAGCAAGAAGCCCTGTGATGTAAGGACTCCCTAGGGGGATCCCAGAATCAATGAGGAGACTAAGATTGGACAGAAAAGTGTAGGGAGAGCTAAAGAGATGGCTTAACAGTTAAGGCTCTTGCCTGAAAAGCCAAAGGGCCCAGGTTCAATTCTCCAGGACCCATGTAAAGCCTGATGCACAAGATGGCACATGTGTCTGGAGTTCATTTGCAGCAGCTGGAGGCCCCGATGCACCCATTCTTTCTCTCTTAGCTGCCTTTTTCTCAAATAAATAAATAAAACTGCTTTTAAAAATACTCATCTCTCTGTTTTTTTTTGTTTGTTTGTTTTTT